>JAUZNJ010029220.1:0-15559 GCA_034780135.1 Jordanella pulchra | reverse complement strand
TTCTTTCTTTCTTTCTTTCTTTCTTTCTTTCTTTCTTTCTTTCTTTCTTTCTTTCTTTCTTTCTTTCTTTCTTTTGAGGACAAAAAGGTGGGGCTAAAAATAGCATCTTTGTGTTGGTTTGAGATCAGGACACATGGTTTCCGTAGGGATCTGATAACTATTATAATAGAAGCTTCTGTTGAGGGGCTGCTGCTTGTGTGTGTGGGTGCTCGACGGTGAGTGTGAGTGTGCGTGAGTGTCTGCACGTATGCGACACAGCACATCCAGATCTGTGGGTTCAGCAGACTCTCAGAGCTAACAATGGACATCTCTGCCGCAGGGAAGCTTCTGGCCCAGAGGCAAATGGCAATTCCACTAACTCCTAGTTTCACATAAACACAAACAAGTTCACATGCAGACAAAAAGTCCCAATTCTCCTTAACTGCTTCTTCACATGTGTTTTTCTCAATCATACTTTCTGATTCATCAGCCGAATCACAACCACAAACTTCTCTGGATATCTGATTTCCCACGTTCAAAAATTTAAGTTGATGAAAAATTCTAAAGAAGTTTAGTTTTTTTTTTCAAAGAGGAACCCAGCGTGAGTGATTTTACCTTGTATACATCTACCACCAGGTCTATAAGGTTCGGTGCCTGAAAGAGGCCCAACTTTCCCAGGAAGGAGCCAGGTAGAAGCTTTACCAGCTCCTAAAGAATGAAGACACAGATGAAAGTAATTGCTTAACCACTCCCCCCATCAATGTAAAATCACATTGCTTTTCTGGCTATTTTTAAATCTTTTTGCAGCTATTGTACAGATTACCTCATACCACTGGTACTGCTCCTTCTCCACAGCGAAAATGGGGTAGATATGGTTTTCAAGCAGCTTGTCAGACAGTTGTCCCAAAGTGGGATGGTCCTGTGAGAAAGATGTTTGAAAACAGGAACTTAAATTTGATCTTGATGAGGAAAAATATAACTACAGATTTAGACATAACTTTCTCACCATCCTAGTGCTTCCAGTGTAATCGTTATTCTCCAGGTGACAGCGGCCGTCGTGTGGCGTTACGATCCCAGCCAGCCTGCTGTCAAGGGCGAGGTGAGACGGCTGGTCCGTCATCAGGAGCAAGAGGCGCTTTGCGTCTGGCCGCCAACCGACTGCGCGCTGCCAAAGACCGAAAAAACAGGAGTCATGTTTAATTATATGCTTTTTATTTTTTTTTTAATGTATTACTAACATTTTAAGAGTTTTGAAGAGGAAATCACTGCATTAAATGAGATATTTCACATGCATGACTTAATGTGGGCTAGGACACTCCCTCCATCCCATTAGTTTTTGGGGAAAAAAATGTCTGCCTTGTGACAAATACCCTGTTTCTGGAAAGCAGTTTAAAAAAAATCCCCCATTGTTAAATTCTCTTAAATCACTTGTTATCAATATAGTTAGAGCAACTGACGTGGAAAGCTGTGCATGCTTATTTTTAGGATTTACAAGTGTGGTTAAAGGAAAAATGCATACTGAAGCACTTAAATCATCTGAATTGCATTAGTTTCTGTGATGTTCGGGTCTTTTTGCAATGCCCAATTAAAGCAAAAGCAGCAGAAACTCCACCTCCCCGTTATCAGTCAGAGTGGCTCCTTCTTCATGTCTGTAAATCATCAGAGACAGTGTGAGAAAATGGGACCATGTGTGGATGTTTGTGTATTTAGGGAGACTCACTGAGTTTATAGTATGCATGACGTAATGGAGAGTCTATTTCTGAAAGTGACCACCACAGAGGTGATTGAAATCTTGCTCTGCCCCCTCCCCCCTTGGTTGATGTGACTCAAAGCTCCCCTGCAGTAGTTTTGTGAGCCGCAGTGATTATGTGAGCCATACCCCTGCCATGGTGTCATTACTTAAACGGGAATCCAGCAGCATCATGCAGTGCTGAGTCAGAGCACTTCCAATTGTTTCAACACAAATGCCACTGTCAGTGTCTGACGGGTGGCTCTAAATGGTCTTCACCTGGCAGACAGCAGCCTGCAGCATCGCGTCCAGTCCTCCCTCCGGTGTGTCTACATTGCCGGAGATGCGCTGGCGCTTCATCACCCGTGTGAACTCGCTGATGTTGCCAGTCATGCTAAGGACATGGTGGAAACCGTGGGCTGGACGACATTTGATCTGGTACTCACTAGTTTAAAAAAATAAAAAAGGAGATAGACATCTTAAAATTAATTATTTCAGAACTGCAGAATATCCCACAAAATCATGTTAATATCGAGACAAAAAACATATATTATTGCTCTGACTTTAGATCTACACAAGTTAAGACTTGACTCAAATGGTATGTTCTCCTGTGTTTCCCATTATGCAATGCTGATGGTATTTAACTTTATCCATAGCGCCAAATAAATTCTACCAAATCAATTAAAAACATGTCTGTATATATAAATGAAAGCTTTATTTGACTGCTGCAAAGTAGACAACCAATGTTCCTGCAGAACTTTTGAGAAATTGGCTGATTAGTAGGTTTGTATCACACTTAGGACTAGACCTGACTGTGTCATTTACTCCTATGCATCTATATGATTGCATTGTGTTGATGTTGGGAATGTCAATAAAATTGTTAAGGATTAGAAATGTCATTTCTTTTAATGCGTTTACATGTTGTATGATTATGAGAATTGTATACTAAAAGAATGGCTGAGCTAAATTAGCTCCTTTTGTATCAGATTTTACTTCTCTTACTGATAAAATCCATTCTAAATAAAGGAATTTTGAAAAAAAAATCTGAGATTATGATACTCCAATCATTTTTTTAACATTATGCAAGTTTTTACAAAAACATCTTTAAAACAGCCTTTTCATTTGACCCTTTACAACTAAAATATTGTTTGATATGCAAACTTACACCTCAGTGGTTCATCACTAATGCATCTAAAAACCTGTAGCATATTTTTCTTAATTTACTTTGAGACGGAAGTCCCCGGGCTGTTCGACAGATGTGACGTCAAGCGCATCCATGTTAAATGTGTCCAACCAAGCAAACATCTAATATTTAAGATGTGTTGGATTATGAGGATATTTAGATGCTGTGGCATCCAACTCAACTTGGAAACCAATGGCAACTCCAGGTAGGGTAAAAAAAAGTTAGAAAATAACCTTGTTAAGTACGAGCATGGGCAGAAAAGTGTTGCAGTTCTGTGTTTTGGCCACAGGTGGTAATATTATTAGAAAATATGCTTACATAATGCCTCTTTAATCTGGAGTTGACTTTAATAACTGAAATAATCCCTTTAATCTCCATGTATCATTAAATAACATATGCTGTGAGAAATGTAACAGACAATGGAGATAGTGCTATTAATAAGCTATATTTTAAGATCAAAAATAACATGTTGAATACGTCAGATATTACTTTTGCGAACTACATTACCCTAATGATGAATATTTCTCCTTACCTGCATGGGTTGTCGATCTTAGAAGGATGGACACTAATATAAGGAGACACAGGTTTGTCCACAAACGAGCCAAAACCCAACCAAAGATCTGAGGTGTACTGCGCCATCCGGAGGGACAAGGCAACGCCCACCGTCTTGAGCTGCAAGGAAAAAAGGAATGAATGAGAGAATACTCAAATCTGGAAGTAGATACTGTATTAGCTTTCTTAGAGTAGTTTTCCCCACAAGATCATCATTTCTTTTAAAGAATTTTCATAAATCAGTCTTAAGAATTAAAATCTTATCCTTGAGATCCCCCCTGATGAACTGATAACTAACAATCCAAACACCTACATGATCAAGGTTGGCCTGCATGGAGGCTGATACATCCACCAGATAGTAGAGATCGACAGGATAGCGCTCCAGTTGCTTCACAGCAACAGTGAAACTAGCCTTTGAACCTATAAATACAGAAACATGAAGGAAAACTATGAAGAGTCTTTGGAATGAGAGATACAAACCAAAGTTTCAGCTTCTCTACCTGGTCTGAGGGTGATATCAATTTCTCGAGGGGACACTTGTGTGCTGCTCAATGTAGCGTCAACCTCCACCTTGATGTCTGACTGCTCAATGAACTCAGGTCTGCAGCCTCTTCTACGAAGGTTGTCGGGTAGATCACAGCGATGACTAGACCCAGCACCATGCAGAAACTCCTAAAACCAAATGACAGACAAATTCATCAAGGATCCCCAAAATAACTTGAGCATTGAAAAACAGAACTCATTCAAACCTCTAAACCTTTGGATTTAATGCCTAACTGGCAACTTTGAACAGGAGAGCAGGGCCCCTTCCTGGCTGTTTCTAGTTTAGGAACAAACCCAAGTTAAAAGGTATTGTCAAGCGATTAAAAAACAGCAACATAGGGGATCTCCTTAATTATTAGCTGAGCTAGAGGGAATCATGAGGAGTAAAAGTTTTAAAGAAAAATGCAAAAGAGTGTATTTTTGGACAGATTTCCATCCGTTTTACAAATGCAGTGGTACATGAACACAGTGTTAAAAGGCTGTGGTTCACTTTTGGTCTTTTCTGGATGCAGTGGAAAGAAACTGAAACCACTTTTACTATCACTTACTTTGGTTTCATTTTCTATTTCTTGCTCATTTATCATAATATTGGTTTGATACTAAGTGGCTTGGAATTAAAAACAACAGCCATCCCATTATTTAGTCCCTTAAAGTGCTCATCTCAAGTCCTGAGAGTTTAGTTTTAATCCCACGTCTCCTCAAAGAAGAAGTGTGGGAATAATTAGTTCAAAACGTTGTATAAAGGTGCTTCGATTGTTAATTGTTAGCTGTGTCATTACAGCTGAGTCACGTGTCGTAGTTTTGGATTACGGATTATGGATATTTTGTACTTTGGCTGTTGAGAAACTCCTGGATATGCAGTACAGTGGCAGCAGAGGCATAAAACGTTGTTGCATATGTGCTACCAGTGAGTTATTAACCTTTCATGGCTTTGTGATGAGGCCAACAAGATTGTGCAGGCGTGTAGTGGAACAGCTTAATTACTGGGGGATTTCTACTAATGTAAGACAGAAAACCCCACCAGAGCAAAGCGTCAAACTGTCTACGACGAGGGTTGAGACTTTTACTGAATTTATGACCTGAAAGCCAGACTGCCTTCTGTTTATTTTTAGCTAATACTGTGGTAACTGTTTGCCCCTGACCAGCTCTTTCATACCTTACACTTTCTGATGGACTTCCTGGGACTTTCCTTCTAGATATAACTCTCACTGATTCAGATTTACATGAGCACCTCTGAGGCTTTGTTTCCCGTGCTTGTCCAAGTGTGGCTGTGTGAGCTTGCATTTGTGTGTAGGAGTTTTTGGAGGTGATGTTTGAAAGCACTTGGCCCAACAAGAGGAGTTTAAAAAAAAAAGTTTGGCACTAGAACCCGCCTGAACGCACACTTGTTGACATTATGCTTCTAATAGTGTGATGTCAGTGGATCTGTGTGTGTGGTAACTGGTGTGGCACTGGGAGGCTTTGGAATTTCTCAAAGCTGGTCCAGGGGTGGGCTTTTCACAAGAAGGACAAGACATGGAGAGAGAAAAAGATAGATTAAGACAAACAGAAGGGCAGATGCAGCGGTATTCATGAGGACAGAGACTAAACACACGGATAGAGCGTGGCTCCAACTCTGAGAAAATATTCACATAGAGGCTGACGCGCTCTCACAGGTCACAGAGCAGACCGCTTTGGGCTCAAACATACACATTATATTCTCATTTACGAATGCCACTAAATCTTTGGTGCGTGTCATCTGAAGGAATGCTGTGAAAAGCCTGCCACGTTCCCACTGTTTGCTTTATTTCCTTTCTGTCTGTTACAGACGAGAGTGCACACCCAGGCACACAAGCCTATGTACACATTCCCACCTCCTGAAAACACCAAGCACATTGTGGTCCACGTCGGAGGCAATCTGCGCAAGAGGTGACGTTCGGCGACCAACATAATCCGGCTCCTGCGGATAGACGAAAACAAAAAAAGGAGCAGAGAAGAATCTGTGATTAGCATATGAACAAAATGCGTGAGTCAGTACTCATTAGTCATGCGGGAGAACCTCAGTGGACGTTTAGGATCTCACATCCACTCAAGGAGCACCACTCCGGCATCTCAGATCAAGCTATTTAACACAAATTAGCAATAGCACAGCCGTGTGAAAACAGGTGCCAGAGTTGTTAGCATGGTTGAATTGACCCTTTCCCACACATCAACACAAAGAAACTTTATACAGGGTTTTTGGAAACAAATTTAGAAGACATATAGGTTTAAACGGTGACAAAGGGCACTCCGTTGGATTAATGATTTATTGGAGTAATTTATCGGCCAAAATCCAATTTCCCAGACCCATTACTGTTAATTACAGAGCCAGAATGTGGAGCAGAGAAAGAATGCGTTCTCAGCATCTCTACCAGACTCATTATCAGGCTGCTCTGACCCAATTAGGCACTTTGACCTCTATTAAACCCAGATCAATTAAAGTGATTTCCAAAATGATGGATTAACATTTTCCTAGCTACCGATTCTTCTAAATGCATTTTCTGTCATTTATTTTTCTTTTATTTGAACAACTATAATGCCTTAAATCTTTGTGGATTAATTTGTGCGTCTCTTACTGATGTAATATTTAGGGCTGCGAGTTTGGGGATTTCCACTCATATGAACAAGCACGTATGCATACCAGGTGAAACCAGGCATGGTTTGAGGTCATGCTATGCTGTCTGACAGTAGACAGATATCACATCCTGCAACTAGCTACTTATACATGCACATAAATAATCGGAAAAAACTGTTGATCGGAATGAAAATATGCAAACGTGGCTGTCATAATATTTTAATCAGATTTGGAAGGACAGAAATGAAATTATAATCCAAGTGAGCTACATGGTTTATGCCGATTTCAGAATCAAGTTATTCTGAACAAGTCAAGCAGTGCACGTCAACATGACATGGTTCTCCTTTTAGTGGCTAGACACCATTTCAAATTGCATTTTCACATCAAACATTTTAGTCCACTCAGCTGTTTCATTCTGATTACTTATGTCCATACAAGTGGTTGACCTACAATACAAATATTTAGGGTTTTTGGGTCCAAAAACATTTTCAATCCTAGTAGAATCATAGTAGAATTTTAGGCTTTTAAAATAGCTTTTGATTCAAAATATGTTAAGGGGATGATTTTTACCTTTTTTTTACCTTGTTCATATTGATTTTTATTTGATAAACCAAGCCTAGCTAGGCTGCCATGTATATCCAATTCACAGTTCATCATTCTGGGCTGGCTAAGACTATTCTGTCTAAAACCTACCAGACCATCACAATCACCCTTTATTAAGCCCTGAATTGGCTAAATATATCTATAAAACTGCAACAACTAGCTGCTTTAAGGGGTTTCCTTTTAAAAAGAAGAAGGTCCTGCATCACATCCTTTGTTTTCTGATAGGTTCTAACATGGTCCACTGACCTAGTTAGTCCCACCCTAGTCGTGCCTTTAAAGCAGGGCTCTACCCACTGATACATCATTTTTATGGCATAGCTCAGTCTAGCTTGAGAGGCTAGGTTCCACAGACAAAACCTTAAATACACTGCAGAAGATTTGAACTTTGACATGAAACTGTCGTTGTTCAGTTTCAGGATCCAGATCACGCCTGTATACCAAGCATCTGCTATGAGACAGTTCTTACAGTTGGAATATTATCATAAATGATTGTGATAAGCAGACTAAGAACTGGAACCTTTCCTACATGTTTTCCTATTATCCTATTTAAAGACTATACACCATCAAAAAAAGGCCACTAGTGTCACAAAATAAGGAGGGTGTTCCTTTCCACTATTGACACATAGGGATCAAGATGAGGGAATCCTGTATGGTCATATCTTCAATCTAACTGCAAACTGATATTTATGCTCATTTTAACATGATTTTAGTATGTGTTTCTTTTTTTTATTTTGCTATAATATTTTTCTTTTCCTTTTCTTTTTATTTAACAATATATGTCTAAATCAGGTCACAACAAAATTTGCCACTGCCGCATTCTGATCCAGATTCGCATGTGCACCTTTTTATCAGCTGGCATTATTCAAAAAACTCGAACTGAATCACAGGATTATATTTGAGATAAAAATATGCTGCATGTAAATGTAAATGAAGTAATAGAAAAGATGACATTATATTAATAGCAACCAGTGGAATCTGCACCTAATTTGAAGCGGACTGTAATCCCATAAAGCATCATAGCAATTTGACCTTATTAAAGTACCAATGGTTAAAATTTGTATTCGCATCTTTGGGCGAGGAAACAGATTTGATCAAAAACTAGCTTTTTTAGTCTCCTACAGAGATGACAGGCTGCGGTTAGAAGTGGTCATGTCTGGAGAAGACAATCCTAATTGCTGTAATATTATGTAATTGGCTCTTAATAAGCCACCACTCACCGGTGCTGGGGTCTTCTGAGCAGACTGGGATCGCCACGCAGAGGAGCAGGAAGACACGCAGTGGAGCGCTGCGTTGCCAGGAAGTCATCCTTCACACTCCGGGATGTCCGAGCGGAGAGGAGAGACGGGAGAGCCCGCACCGCTACTGGGGATGGAGGTGGGGGCGTAACGGGTGACACTGAGCTCTGCTTGTCCGCCGCCGCGCCAACAATAGCCGGGACTGCCGGAGCGAGCCGCGGGACATTGTCTTTCACTCAATAACCCTCTAATCCCGGTGGCTATTCACAAACCGCGACTCAAATGAGCTTACAAGCGCCCTCCCCCGTGGACCACAGGAGAAAGGTAAACTGCGGCTCACGTACCTCCATTTATTTCCCAGGTGTGTTGTCTCTCTCAGTTCCCCGGTTGGAGGTGTCATGCAACGCCGGGGGTGTTGGGTTGGGGAGGAGACAAAGCAGCGCTTGGTTCAGCTGTGCGCTACGACGTTTCTGACTGAACACATCCCACACTGAAATCCAGGAGAAGGAGCGCGTTTTAACCGCTGCACTGACTCCTCAGGCACAGGATGGCATGGCAACCCTGTTACTCCGAGAGGGGAGGGAAGAGAGACAAATAAGGAGGCAGAGGGGAGGGAGAGATAGGCTGTAAACTGTTGCTACAAGGAATTGTGATGGTCTTGAACTGAAAGTTGGTGTTTATGCTGCTTCTAAGGGGACCCATTTATGAGCACTAAGAGCTCCTGTGTTGGGGGGGGGGGTCTCAAGCCTGGTGGGTGGATGAATGATGGAGCCAGAGCTCTTGCAGCGGGGTTCACAAACCTGGAGCTCCAGGCGGAGGAGGTGGGGGTTTCTATTGTACTGGGATTCCAATGACTGAATAACCTCTCCTCTTCAGCTGGGCTCCAGCCACATGCTCACTGAGGGACAATACCTTGTCCCCCTCCCTCCTGTTTTCATCCAGTTTGGTTCTTTTTAAAGTATTCCAAATAAAACAGACGGAGCCGGCCCACGGCATAAGCAAACTAAGCAGCAGCTTAGTCAGCCTGACCCAAAACAAGCAGCAGGCCCCCAGGAGTAATACGTTGCACGTTTCTGTAGCACTAATCCAATGTGTAGGTTTGCCTTTACATCTACTGGCAGGCTGCGAAGACTATTTCTAAATGAAGTATTTTAATAGACAACAAAAGAATAAACCAGTGGATGTTTATTCTTTTGTTGTATTTTCTTGTTTTTCTGCTAATATTTTATCTGAGAATCACAATTCACCAGCTGTCAAAGTAACAGGAAAAAGCACAGAGCCTTGAATACCACAGAAATTTCCTGTAACCTTTGTAATTTGAGAGAGTTGGAGATTGTTTTTAGACACTGTAATGTCGAATGATAAAGTTAACCAGGAATTTTTTGGGGGGAAAATCTAAACGCCTAAGTTTGTTTTGAAGTAAAAAACTCCCAGTTAAGGTAGAAAAAGACTCCCTGAAGCTAAAAAGATGCTAAAAGAATATGGTTGCAGTGTGTTTGGAACATGGTAAAACATGCAGTGACAAACAGCGTATTTGCATTTTTGGCAGTTTATATCTCTTTTAACCACTCAAATGCATACATCAAATACATGCATAATAGGTCATAGAGAGCAAAAGCAGGCAAATTTTAGTTTTTTTTGCATCTATAACCTTAAGTTGAGTTTGGGTTTTAGTCTTCACTGGTGGGTTCTTTAAATACTCTGGTATCAAAAGAAAAGTTGGTTGAAAGCAGTCCTCTTTTGGGCTATTAGAGGCTTTTAATATAAGCTAGACTTTGGACATTTGCTTTACATTTACATTTATTTAAATATTTTAAGCAAAAATGTCATCTGTGCACCTAACAAGTTGTAGATGGATGATATTTTATCATTCTATTCTTTACTTATCCTTTATAAATGTTACAACCATAACATAATTTCTATTAGAACTAATAAAAATTTGCCAAATGCTATGAATACATATATAATTTAAAATGAATGTAATATAAGTAACACACATGTGGTAATTGTATGGTTGATATTACTTTCTAGTAGTTACATTACAATGTTAAATGTTAAAAGTAAAATAAATAAACAGCAAATTACCGGGATTATCTAAAGGGGATGTTTGTTAAACTGGTGTCTGACAGAGATGCTAACAAGTCAAGTCAAGTTTCTACTGGCATAATTAAAGATCCTATTAATAGAATCATGCTCCAAACTGCCCCAGAGGGCGGCCATCCTCCAGGTTTTAGAGATTTTCCTGCTTCAGATAGGGCTGGACGATATGTAAAAAATTTATATCACGATACATTTCTTAATTTCAGTCGATACAATATAATTTCGATATCGATGTAGGAAAAATAAAAGCCTTAAAAAGACAGCCAAGAATGCCCACGACAGATGTCTATACAAACTTATGATGAATATTTTGCAATGTTGATAAAAATCCTCCTACATAACATTTAATAAACATTAGCTTTGATAAACAAAAACACATAAAACTACATGAAAACCAGGAACATCAGTCAGTGACCAATGTTATGTTTATAGACTGTGATGTATATTGAAATATTGAAAATGTCTGTAAAAGTCATATCACCAATATTGAATTAAACCGTATCGCGATATATATTGATATTGAGATATTGTCCAGCTTTAGCTTCAGCACAGGTGATTTCCATCAATAACTGATTATCAGGCTTTTGCTGAACTGCAATCATCAGAATCAGCTGTGCTGAAGCAGGGAAACCTCTAAAATCTACTTGCATCTAGTCTAACTGCAATCCCTTGTTTGTTCACCTGACTTTGAAAGAGAGTGGCAGTCTGGTCCATACTGTACCGTTATCTTTCGCATTTGATCACACGTGATAAAACTTGTGAGACTGACGTTCCACATCTTTAGTTTTAGTCAACTCTAAAGTCAGCGCAGTGAGAATGGATTTAACTTCTTAAATCTTTGTTTTTAGGAGCTGAACTGCAACTGAAGTCTACACCTGAGACTTGAGCCACAAATTCTACAGACTGCTGGTATTTGGAAGCCCCCCCCAATCAATTTCTGTTTTGAGCCACATACTGCCTTGGATAAGCTCTGTAGACAGTCATGTTATGCTTGGCATCAAGCCTAAACAGAAGATTAAGATTGTGCCAGTAGTGAGAACTAGCAGTGAGCTCCTCACTCTTTATCTACGGTGTTTGACCCTTACTGCTCTTCAGGGATCTGGAGCAGAGCCAAATACGGCTCTCCTCTCAGTTATTCATTTGTCAAATGAGGATTATTTGAAAGGGGGTGAGCCGGACACCTCCCCATCCACGGTCCTTGCAGTCACTCTCAATTATGATAATGATGAAAACACACAGCACATTGTTTTCCTGAGTGTGTGAAAGATCCTTCTATGGGCTGTCTTTATCCTAGCAAGTCTTGTCCTCTGCAGGATTACAGAGTTGGGTTTTAGGAGGAGGGTCTGGAGGGCAAAATATGGATGCATTCTCTGCTGTGCAAACTTGATAATGGACTGTAGTGTAAACAGATCCTTACCTCTGTCAATGCTGGTTAGTATCAGCATCCTAATGACAGCCGATGTAAACTTGACACAAAACATTCCTTCACTGTAATCATTCCTCTGCCCCCCCAACCTTTTTTCTCTCTGCCCGCTGTGTGTTTGTGTTAGCAGTTGGCTTGGTTTTCCATCAAACATGTCTGCTTTCATTGCTTTCCAACCACACATGCAAATATGCACCCATACAAAAATATACGTGTACACCACAGTAGTTCTTACCCTCTTTTCAAACAAACACCTGCCCATTTTTCTCATCCCCCTCCCCCAAACCCCTTCTGTATGTTCCCTCCTCTCCCTGGTTTTCAAGTGTCTAAACCTCTTTTCGAACTTCTCTACTTTGGTGAAACTGGTGATGGAGTAGGGGTCAAAGTGGAAATGGGACAGAAATGGAGATTCCCAAAGATAAATGCTAACTAATAACTACAAGTGCACACAGTAACTTTAAAAGTTTGAGACATTTAATTTGGGAAAATTCCACACTTTCTTTGTCAACAATTAGGTGCTTGATTAGGCTTAACACTGTTCTTTATATGGAGACCAAATTTGCTTTGATTCAGTTACAGACGCAGCAATCTTACTTCCCTCTGTTGTGGTAAATGTCAGTATGCGCTATGAAGTGACTCGAAATCCCCTGTTAAAATCAAAATATCATCTTCCACCCACTGTTACCACGAAGCGTCTTTTTCAGTCTAGATTTGTATCACTTGAGGGGGATGATTTAAAACTTCTTTTGTAAAGAAAAACTGCCTTCCTCTGCTAGTCAGAGAGTCCCATCGGTGGAAACTGAACACAGAACTGAAATCTTTGAGGCAATAACACAGTCCCACCGGCTTATTTTAGCCATCTTTTTTCTAATCAGGCCACTTCACCTTTTTTTTTCTTATCAGGAACAAATAAATGATTGAACTGGATCTCTAATAGTTCATGAATTTGAACATATTCTTTAAATTGAAACCAACATGACGTCCTTATAACATCTTTGAAGATAACCTTTTGTGAAAAGTGTTTTGTATACATCCAAATCAGTATATGACTCATATTAGGATAAAGATATTTGTTTTATGTCTTTAGAGAGAGGCCAGTTAACCTAACAGCCATGTTTTTGTACTGTTGGAGGCAGCTGTAGTACCTGAAAGGTTCAGCACTTCGATGCATAACAGATTTGTTGTCAGTGTATGAACTTCCCAGACCACTCAGGTCTTCTAATTCCAGCCTACTCTGTACACCCAGAACCAGAACCAAACGTGGAGAAGCAGGATTTAGTCCCTATGTTCCACTTATCTGGAGCAAACTTGTAGAGGACTGTAAAAGTGCTGAAAGCCTGAGTTCATTTAAGTCAAAGTTAAAAACCCATTTGTTTAGAGCTGCCTTTGACTGCTGAAGGTAAACTGTTAATTGAGGCATTATTAGTTTAATGCTCCAATTTTTTAATCTGTTTTATTCATGTTTTTATGTTTATTTGCTTATACTTTGCTTTTATTTTCCTTCTATTTTATTGTCTAATTTCTGTGAAGCACTTTGAATAGTCCATGTACTGATTTGTGCTATACAAATAAACTTAAATAGGTGTACATAGGTTTCTGCAACTTTGACTGAGGGTCCATCTGAATCCAACAAATCAATAAAGACTCTTACGTCAAAACGGAAGTGCGTCAGAGGTCACATTATAAAAGGTCATTGTCCGTTTAGAATAAGGGACCTCCTGACATCCCTAGGCACCACTAGGAGCTATAAGGTTGCCCACAATCCTTTCTGTGACATAATACATTGGCACACAAAGCTTAAGAAAAACTTCTCTACTTCTTTTGTGACCCATGAAAATGTATCCATCTTCATATTTGTCAGGTTTTATAATGGAGAGCTTCAGCTGTTCACTATATGTGTTTAACTTTTTGTAGTTCCTGTTTGAAAGGCTGTAGTCCCTGTTTTTACTTGCATTATCCATGTATGTTTCCACAATAGCTGATGCTAGATAGGCAAGTAGAAGAAATACATTGTGATGGCCAAAGTTTTTTTAAAATGAACAAGCTAATATGCAGCCATTTTGCAAATTGCTGAAATCCCAACATTTCTGCAATAAATATGTGTACTTGTATTGGCGCATGTCATTAATGCTTGGCTTGTTGATCTGCAATACCTGATAATTCCTACTCTTCTATTTTTAGTTTGTTGTCATGTGGTGCCCATGTCTACATTGTTTGTGTTTTAGGATCATGAGTTGCATCATTTCTCATGAGAAATGTATCATATTTGCTGAGCTTTTCTTTTTGATGCTGCATCTGCAGAACCTAAAAATGTTGGTGATGCACCAAGAACAACAACATCTCAAAAGATACATGCAGCACAATGTGCACTCTTCAGCACTGCTGGCAAACATGTATAAACATACACTTGAAACAAATCTGTCATTTTTTGAGATATATTTTCTCGAAGCAAAAAAAGTTTTTAAAACATATTTTGTTGTTCTGAATCAAGCTAAAACTTTCCCCCAGTTGTACACTGTTTTTAGCAAGGTCTCTGAAATGTTAGTTCATAAGACGTTAATACGAGCTGACGCTCAGATAAAGAACATGTAATTTCCCGTTCTATATTAAGTGGAATTGTTTGCATGGGAAATTATTTTCAAGTGAACCACTGAAAGCAGTGAACAACGCCATGACTTTTGAATCCTGATTTTTTAGCCAGGGATATAAGCGACTTCCCATCCAATTAGTATTTATTTTCCTTTCATTGAACATTTTCTGGTCAATTTTTATCAGGTTAGTTCAGTTAGATAATTATTGATATAGGAAGAACCATTAAGAGAATAATGTGTATTTTTAGCAGAAACACTAATCTAACTGCTGAGTCACTTTTCACTTCCTGGTTTTCTGTCTTATTGACAGTACAATTCATCATTAAAAAGAGTTGCATATGTTGAAGCAAAACCTTGTAATTCCGTTAAATAACACATGATTACATCAACGATTAAAAAAAAAGAAAAAGTAAAGAAGGCTTTGTGTTTCTGCATCAAAAATTTCCTTTGAGGTTTTTGCGTCTGAAATCACACATGGATGCATCACTTTGCTGCTTTCCGGACACAACCAAGGAAACCCCGCGGTTAGGATGACCATCAGCGGCCTTGCGGTGGGAGGAAATATGCACAGCAGCTTACACACACCTCTCCTTGCCCCAACCACTGGCATTACTGCAAGCACATAGTTTACCCTCTGAATCCACAATGACCCATGGTTTCACCCTTTTACCTCATAAAATGCAAGTTCAGTCGAACATAATAACACTGAATATCCTCACAGGCTGAATTCTTTGTTTTATCAGTCTGTCTTGTTTTTTTTTAGGATTTTTAATTTCAAGTGTCTCATGTTTTTCCAGCTCTTTTTACATTCATTTTCTATATTTACCCTATATTTCCTTGAAATTAAAAGATCTCTCATAAAGTTCTTGCTCCAGTATGTTCTCGTTAATGTTTAGCATTATTTGTATATGTTGGGATCTGGAGTATTTCCACCTTCTTCCTGCAGAGCGCGCCGTGGGTCTCCTGGGCTGAAGCCCTCAGCACACCTGAGGATCATCAGCCCATCAGGAGACCAACCCTTATAAGCA
>JAUZNJ010029219.1:0-40999 GCA_034780135.1 Jordanella pulchra | reverse complement strand
AAAACAGAGAGTAAAATTATGATGCTTTTATCCACTTTTTTAATGTATGATAAAAATGTTACTTGCAATTCTGCATGAATGAATTTGTTCAAAGGGTAAGAAAAACAAAATACTTTAACATGGTAGCGGGTATAGCACAAACTCCAATATAAAACTGTACTTTGATATCTAATAATTGCACAATTTAGACTATAAAGCCTAATAATCGTCCAAGATTCAAGCAGTTACTGGAAGTAGCTACAAGATCTTCTAATGACAAAGCCTCAGTTTTAAAGAAATAGAGCAGTTTAGGTTATTATTTTGCCACTTTAGCTCCTGAAATTTCAACTTCAGGGTCAGATTCCGGGGGTCATCGCAGTTAATTCTTCACATGAGACGGCAGATCAAAGCGTCTGGCCCTGATGGACCGCACCATTATGGCACAAAACTTTTTTTTAAAACAACTGATAGGGACACAAAGGAGGCTGCAGCATACTTTCTTTGGGCGATATGAGCAAACAGTTAATGACGTTTACTTAAGATTAACAAGACTCCCAACCAAAGGAGCCTGTGTTAGAAAGAGAAAGAGCAAGCAGAAAGGAGAAACAAGTGGAGGAACAAAAGCAAGGCTATTTAACACTTAAATCATTTAGTCCACATTGTTGTTAGTCTGTTTGTTGGGTGTGCCTGAGGAGTGGAGGAATGCTATGTTTGGAGTGAATAATTTGCCCAGGCTGAATTACACATGCAGCTACAACTCTACCTGAACACAAAGACAGATTGAAACAGCAAGAAAAAATACAGTTTAAGTGGAATAAAACAGTATCGCTCCATATGTCATTCATGACATAGATCTGCAGAGTGTTTTTCAGTTCATGTCAGTTGTATCATCTTGACTGTGCTTACTAAATAGGAGAGAAGAACGGAGACATAAATCCAGCAAATTGAATTCCTCTTCTTATGTAATTTCCCTTTGGGATAAATAAAGTATGTTTGAATTGAATTGAAATGTTTTGAGCATATAACATTAGGCAGACATACTGTATGTCCTTTAGGGAATATTAAACATTAACACTAAGGTAACATTTCCAAATCTCTAGCAGCAGTTTAACTTTTACATTGTGTATGTTGCTTGAAACAAAATCATATGTTTTTATTTTGATTCAAGAAGTCTTAAACTGATGTTGATAATATGTCCTCAAGCATTTCTTAAAGACGTTTGGTGGATTTTTTAATTTTTCCAGTGATGTGGATGCTGGTCATTGGGGGGTTCTATCCCTTTCAGCATATCAACAAATCAAATTTGGACCTTTAGGAAAACCCAATCTCTATTTTCACACAACAAAAAACAGTGAGTTTAAAATCTATTTTCACAGGCCTTATTGCTCTTTAATGTCAATTTTGGTAACTTCAAGGAAAATCTTTACCACTTGAGGCAAACTGTGAGACAACGATCTGCTCCTGAAATCTTTGTATCCAAACTCTACATCAGCAAAGTAAACTATTATTGGCCAATAATAAACATTTTTCTTCACCATTAACTTCTCTTTCTTCACCAATATGTACGTTTAAGAATAATCAAAAGAATGAATAATCATTAAAGTACTTTATGATTTCCTTATTTGCATAAAGCTTAACACATAATAAGAGAGAACTCCTCTATTTTTGTTCATTTAGGCTTAAGTTTTACATATTGCATAGGTGTGGCCAGGTTGTTAAACTTTACTCTCCAGACAGACCTTTAAAACATTAAAGTTCACTCTCTAATCAACAACTCCATCTCATGCAAACACAGTCAGACGGCTGTCTCCACCGCACAGATGCAGACTGCAGCCGTACTGTAAAAAAGGCTCCCCAACAACTGCAGCTGATTCCTCAGAGAACGTGTAATTTTCTCATTTAGCTCACAAGCGCTTGGCCCGACACCAATTAGCACAGGGCCCTGACCTCAGACGTCTGTACCATGAGACACGATGCTAAGTGATGCACCACGTGGCATACCTCAATCAGCTCCTTCTTTTCTGTTTTGCTCCCCTTAAATCATTGCCATATACATAATTCATACACCTGAGATTTGGTGGTTTATTATAAGCCATTTCCGAGGGTGAGAGTATGATTATATGTCAGCTTCAACTCTTTTTCTGACATCTACATAACATCTTTCAAGAAGCATTTTCAACATGGTCACAGCAGTTGTTGCTGTTCACATATAAAACATGCTGTTGTAAGACTTATAATTTCCCCAGGCACCGTTAAAATCCCTTCACCTGCAACTGAACATGTGTGAGCTCCTCTCACTCTTGACGGATCCGAAATTAAGAATTTGTTTTTGTCATGTTATGCAATACCAAATCTCACCATAGGGGGGTGGGGTCACACCAAAGTGCCACTGCTGTCACTCATGCCCTCATAATAGGAGAGAGCCTTGAAAGTCAATGAGGAGGATGTAATTGGCTTTGGGGTTATCTAAATATAATATTTGGAGTCTTTTTAGTGAAGAGATGAAGATGAAACGCTAGCTAATGCGGACTTCAATTAAAAGATTATGTCATTGATTAAAATATAGCATTATTGTCAGACTGCTGTGCTTTGCTCAAAAGTGGCAAGGCATAACTGCACAAAGCTAATTTCACATAAATATATAGATCTCTTTAAATAAATATCTGGATTTGCTTGTTTAGTTAATTGTTTAGTTAATTTTCTTCCATGTTTGTCCTGAAACTGCGATTTAGGTTGATATCGACAGGTCCTGCACTAATGTTTGTAATAGATATTTTCACAGCATTTGCAACTGAAAACATAAATGCATGAGTTTGTACATTGGTCCATTTGCACGTGTGCACATGTCTCTCCTCCTTGACGTTGTCTGTGCACCCCACCAGGCAGCTCTTGGCCTCCTCCTTTCTTTGCTAAGAAACCATCCATTCTATGTGAGTAATCAGAGCTGTGCCTCCAGGAGCCCAGCCAAGCCTCTCATCCTTGGGCTGCTCAAGAGCTGCTTTAATTAACCATCATACCACAGATGGGATCGATTTTTTTTTTCCTCCTTTTTTTTTCTCCCCCCCCACTCCACCACCTCCTCTATCTCCCTTTTTCTCTGTGCCCCCCTCTCTGCCTTCTATCTCCGCTGCCTCTCTCCCATACACAACTCCCATAATTGTGCTGGAACGGTGCCAGCCGCCAAGTCGGGGCCCCAGACTTCCAGGCCTCTCCTTCTGTTTTACTCCTCAGACCCAGGCTTCACCTGCTCAATACCTTATTAGTGTCAGAATCTGTAGAGAGTCATTGCAGATTAACTAAAGAGATGTGAGATTGATTTCTGCCCCTGCAGATAAAATTGAAGTTTCCCTTCTGTGTGTGCATGTGTGTTTGTGTGTGCACATTAGCGTAGAAAAAGGAAAGCTGGATTTATGTTCCCTAAAAAGTAAAAAAAAGGGGTATCCAAAGGCTTTTAGTCTTTCACCCCGAAGGAAATCCTGAATGCATGTGCATGCTGTTTGTTTTTGTGCATTACTCTTCTCTAGCATGTATGAGGGTTTTTGAAATGAGGGTTTGCTAATTTGCTATTGGAAGACCCTCTTGAGCCTGCGCCTCTCACACAACAAATTAATCCCCACTCTTGCTTTACCTTCATCGGTTTTCATGTGGCACTACGAAGGCACCCAAGAGCCCCCATATTCCTCTGTGGCACGTTGTACTTCAGAGAGATTCTCCATCCATACTTGAAAATACACACAGTAAAAAAAAAAAAGAAAAAAAGTCAAAAGAAAAAAAAAATATGTGGCACACCCTCTGTTCCTCCCCTATATGTTTGTATGACATACAACCTCTAATCTGTTGCTGTAATAGCAACCAGAAATGACCTGCTCTGGTAAGACGTTCATTGATTATTCATGGTTAAGGGATGGTTCTATATGTGTCAACGAGTGTTTAGAAGCAGCCAGTTGGGAATAAGGGATTAACATTTATTTTAGAGGTTGGTGAGTCTGTATTAGAGGAGGGGATGGGGGCAGGTGAATTTTACGTGTGTAGCTAAGATTGGGGCTGGAGCGCAGTGGAGGGCAGTCTCCTCAGGATTGTGCCGTAATCACAGCCCTCCGTCTACATGGCACATCTCAAGAGTGGTGTCAGCTGGGCTCTTCTCTGTTTGCTAATAGCGGGGGGTCAGGCCTTACTCACAAAGAGCAGCGTTTGATCCTCAGGTACGGGCCACAGAGGAAAGGAGATGACACTACAGAATGCTAACAGGTCATAAAACATGCCTATTTTCCTGCTCTATCTTTGCCCCTTAGACCTGAATCATATTTATGTTCTGCAAACAAATGAAGGCACTACAAAATAAAGTTAGGAGTATATTAAATATAAGGCATTAAAAGAACTACATTCATGAATAATAATTAATATTCACTTATAACAAGATCTTATAACACAAAATTTCACAATAATTTGCCTTTGGTGAGACAAAAAGATTTCACATATATATAACATTATTTTGTATGCCTTGTTCCTACTCAAATGAAACTGACATAATACTTTCCGTCAAAGTAAAGCCTGTTGCTTACCTATTTTTTACCATTACATGATAGTGACAGATAGTGTCACCATGAGATATTGCAATTAGCCTGGAATGTAAAGCTGAGTGCTTAAAGCTTGAAAACCTTTATCAATATGAGACTCTTATTTTGTTTGATAGAATGAAGTTCTTTTTGTTTCCTGCTGTGTTGACAATGCTTCCTTATACAGAAAAATTCACATTTTTCTGACAATACACTATTACATAGGCACCTAAAAACCTCCATGACCTTTAAAATACGAAAAGGTGTATCGGAGAAGGCTGGGAGTGAAAATGTTTCAAAAGGCAAATTATGCTAAAGTTAGCGTAAGTTTCATAGAATCCTTTTAGTGACAAACTAAATCTCACCAAGAGTTTGGAAAATAGTTTTACATATGTGGTTTAAAATCTTAAATGCCTTGGTCAATCCCGAAATAGATACTTTTACAATTAGTAGACATTTTTCAGTGTAGAGTTAGAGATACTTTCTATATTTGTAAAAACACAAAAAGAAAGAAATTCAACACATTTTTGGTTTCACAATAACTACAGAATTAGGCAGGCATAAAAACGAAAATATGTACAGAAGCCAAATCTAAAATTTAATTACTTTCGTCTGACTAGATTCTTCCAAACACATTACATGATATACTGAATATTTGCAGTATTGGAATAAAACAATAAAACCAAAACTCTTGTCATCCCTATAGACCAGGAGTGTCTTAAATTTTTGACAAATCAGCCAAAGTCATTAAGTAATAAGTATCCCACCAGGAAAAATTTATTATTTCAAACAAAAGTAAAATAATAAAAGTTTAACTGTTTTTCTTTTTTTTACAAGCTGAAAAATGAAAAAAAAATGTGATTATAAAATTAGTCTGACTTTTTGTAGTAAAAGAATGCATACATTTTTGTAGACAAAAAAATAATTAACCCAAGCACAATTTTGTGTCATTTCATCATCGATACAAACAGGTCTTTGTTCAATGTGACTCTTTTGTTCTTAGGAGTCACAATTGTACTTAGCCAGGTTAAATGAATGAATTCATTAAAAACAGAGTAGAGACATTCAAAGTAAAAGTCACTTAATAGATGTGATCCTATTTATTATAAAATAAAAGTGCAAAAGGGGGAGTGGGTGTGACTAAACAAAATGTTGTGGGTTAATATAAAATGCTCCTTCGTAACATAATTTGAATTGGTCTATTTACATCAACCACCTCAAGAAAAAGCCTAAATTTGTATCCCCCTTGAAAGGGTGTCAGGGCAACACAAAATCAGTTCAAGGGCTGCACTTTGAAAAGCCCTTGTCCATCATTAATAATTTCATCTTATGAGCTGTAGGTACTCTTTCACCCTTAAATATGATAATAATGGTTTGATTCTAATGACACAAATTGTTTCTGGCGTTAATCTTACCAAAACATCATAATTACAATTTAACTGAATATGTTGATAAATTGTAGGCTATGTTTACACTTAAAAATATCAATTGGGAAAACCTAAAATATGTTAGAAAAGTTGCCATTTAAAAGGTTTCCACATTAGAGAGAGAGTTCATGTCATCCAACTTTAGCTAGTTTAACCTTAGCGCTATTGCTAAAGTCAAACTTGCTAGCTAGCTTGCTAAACTTCTTAACTCTTCTTAACGGCAGCTGCTAATAAACAATTCATATTAGTTGAGGTTTTAAAGGTTAAAATAGATTTAACGACTTAATTACAATCATTAAATTCAATGAGAATTGATTGTGATTAAAGTTTAAGACAATATACAGAAGTATTTCATGAATCTTTGTGTTTAACATTAATAAAATTAAAATAACCTAAATAATGTTATTTTGTTGTGGGTCCCTTAGTCGTTGAACTTAGACAACTTCTGAAGAAACACTGATTGGAGTCTACCCTGTTTAAAAGGATGCATATTGTTTCACTAATTGTCTACGTTAAATTCTAAGGCAGTTTTGGCAGCGTGGGTTTGAAACTTTAAAAGAAGGCCATATGATTATATAGTTATAGGACACATGTTTAAGGTTAGTATTCATAGTATGTCAATAGTATGACAAATAAAATTACTATTCTAATTAATTTAATTGGTCAAAGGAAACTTTTAGACCACAGATAGGCTATGCTCTTGTTTTGCAAAAAGGCAGGTGCATTGCCTTTGTACGTTACAGCTGCTGATTTAGTAGTGTGGTGTTTGTGTGTTTGTATAGACGCTGTTGTGGAGGCGGTTGCCAGTCCATGGGTCCCAGGGCCCAGCTGCCAAAGTGAAGCAGAAGAGTCAGACATCATTGTGGTATGATTTCCTCCTCTCCTTGCAGATGGAGTGTTTTTGTCAGAGCGAGGGCCCACTGTGATTGCCTCTTCGCCACCCGTGTCACCTCGGGATAATACTGCAGCGCTCCCCCCCCCCCCATCTCTGCTCCCGTCCCCTATTGCAGGAACAAAACAGGATCAGCACAATCCATTTTCTTTTTTCGCCGCCAAAATGGAATAATTTCAAACAGACAATCCCTGCTAGTCTTCAAAGTCCAGGAAAAATCAAAAGACAGCCATTATGACAAAATTTGTGAGAGAGGTGTCCAACCTTTCCCCTCAGATTTGCCAAATACTATGTCCAGTTCTAACTAACAAGCACTGCTACACATGGGCAATGGTAGTAGATTGAGGAGCAAAGATAGCAATCTCACGAGAAATAGCACTAGAGTGTCACATGAAAGATGCATGCTCACAGAAGGAAAAGATGAAGAAGCAGTGAGTGAAATCTCTCCTATGGCTCCTTATTTCAGACAACACCTTCAGATCTCTCCATGCAAAACATCTTGTGTTTTATCTATGAATCCATACATCTGTAGCAATCCAAGTCTTTGTAAGCCTGTCCTTTACAATCCTAACGACACTTCAGCAAAGTGTGGTGGCGAAGGGAGGGCGGGGACCAGGAGGCTTTCCCTTAGAAAGAGATGAGAGCATCTTATCAGGGGGAAAAGGGGCTAAGAGTGTAGCTGTAGCAGTGCCTGATTCCATATTCTAGGATCACAGATTTTAAAGAACTGTTCCTCTGTTTCTCTTACTATAGACATCAGGCTAGACATGTAGTTCTGTATTTAACACCTGCAAATCAATACCTGCTGTGCCTTTCACAGCTATGTATATAATCTAAACGTTTTGTATTTTCTGACAATCCAACAACTAAACCTGTTTTTTATATGTGAAATCAACACTAAGCTTTGCAAAGGTGTAAAGTGAAAGGAAAGTTCACATTTTCTATCAATTTATCTTTTGTTTTTAATATAAATCTACTAAACAAAATCTAGCATTCTTTTGTACTGATAATATTCTATTTTGATATATATTAACAAAGTTTAGCAATTAGTGAACAAACACAACCATAAAGACTAAGAAACATGTCTGATTGTGGAGACATGACCACTGACCATTGAAACGATAAGCAGATTCACAGCTAAGACTGGATTATCTATTTGCAGGGCAATTTTCAATCATGGAATCGATGAAGTGGTCTGTATGGAACAGCTGAAAGTTTGGTATAAATGTAGTTCAGTTTAAAAGTTTAAACATGTAGAAAAACACATGTTGGTCAGAAGAGACTAAAACTAGTAAAGGGCTAACAGCAATGTGAAGATCATGTGAACATGATGGTTGTAGCATTGTGATGTTGAGATACCTTTCTTCAGCAGGGACAGTGGAAGTTGGAGGTAAATACTGTGAGATCCTAAAAAAACAAACAAAACTTTTAGAGTCTGCAAAAGACTAAAAACTGCAGCAGCTCTTCTGCTTGCACCACAATACCCCCTGCAAATGTAAATGGCTGGTACTCGTGTAACACTTTATGATTCAGGGACCTAAAAGCACTTGACTGTATTCAGTCATTCACAAACACTAAAAGTGGCAAGCTACATTGTAGCCACAGCTACCCCAGGGCTCACTGATAGGAGCGAGGCTGTCGTACACAGGCCCCTTCAGGCCATTTGACCACCATCATTATGCAATGTGTACTGATAGGCGTGTCCTGCCGAGGACACATCGACGAAGACGGTCCGAGCTGGTGACCATACTGTTGCAGGACAAACTCCTGCATCCCAGTTATCGTTGCCCCAGTTAGAGATCCGATGGAATGATTTAAAATTCAAATCCACTCGTGAATCCAAATTATAATCTGTGGAAAGGTGTGAACATTGCTTTCAACAAGGTGGCTTTTATCTAGCTTAGCTTAGCTTTAGATAATTTCTTAAGGGAAACTGATCAGTTTCTAGTTGTGCAATGATGCTGGCGATATCTAAGGAGGTATGGTAGAGTTTTCTAATGATACTGCCACCGATGCCCAAAATACAGAATTGTAGCACCCTTCTGCTCATTGTAGCTCACGCTTGTACTTGGCAAGTTTTTTTTTTATTTCATTTTTTTTATGTTTTTCACCTTACATGGAGTTGCATTTGGTTTCTGAGTAGAGCTGGATGTCAGTCCCTTCTGAGTATCCACAAACTCCATCTTGACTATACTACTTTGTTTGTTTGCTAGATTGGACCCATTTAGCATGGATGGGCTTGATGCATTGGTGCTGAACTACTGAGATGTCAGTCCGCTCATCAAAAGATGTTGTAAAAGGTCAATTAAAAAGGCTATTGTAAAGATAATTTTCAGTAAAAACTTACAAAATATCTCTTTAAAGTGTCTCAGGGTCACTTAACTATAAACAATAAATAAAATCACATTTGCTTATTGTGAAGAAAATCTGAAAACCAAGCATTCTTCCAATGCACAATCATCTCTGTTGACCCATAACATAAGATTTTTATGGAATACAACAAACACTGTAGGTGTAATTTGACAACAGACAAAATCTTCAACTTCTATGGAACTGTAATTTGGCTTTCTCTTGCTATCTGCATCTAATGGTTCTTGCATGTCAAATCTTAAAAATAACAGGGCCAGACAAGGAGAACCTGTAGATGGATCATTTTAGTACACACTATGATTAAAATACAATGATCAAAGGCTCCTTGTTTCTAAATTTCCTGCCGTTTTTATGTATTTAAAAGAAATAACTCTTCACATATTTCTCAAGAACTTGCAATGACACAGCACAGGTTTGAAGCTCTGCTATGCACAGGTGCTTGAAGGACAATATCGAAGTAGTAGTCTATTATTGTACAGTGTGAATGAATGAAGAGTGATTGAGTGCAGTACTCCACGCCACCTATATAAAGCAAAAGTATTGCAATGTGAGGGCAGGAGAGGGTAGGGTGAGAGAGCTCTAGAGGCCTAAATGAGGTGAAGGGAAGTGGAAGTGTCCAGTAGGGGGTCTGCTGCTGTGGGAAGAGAGGAAGAGGAGGGGAAGCTGGGGGGTGAGGGGTGGGGGGGTTCGCTAGACGCAGTGCCTGGGCCAATGCATGAGGGTTTAGGGCTAAGTGTCTCATCAGCATCCAGCTCAGGTGCTGCCAGGGCCCACGCACTAACTATGCCCTGACTTGATTGTAATTGCCTGAATTCAACTCCCGCTGCTCCCTCCTGGCAATATCACAGGAACATTTAACTCCAGAGTGCCTGGAGACCGTGCGGCAGGGCCACAGCGCACAGCTGACTGCCTCTTGTTGTAAGTCTGTGGGCTGCAGGGGGATCCTCTCTTGTGTTGTCTGTATTCTGGGGGGATGCTCACAGGTGCATAAACCCCCATTCTTCTGGATATCCAAGGAGAAGCAACAACTGGGCTGGATATACTTGACATGAACATGAGAAAGGTATTTGCGGGTTTTCAACATTTTCAACGCCATTTAGGGAATAAAACACTCTCTATGTTTCCCCATTGCCAAATACCAACTCAAATGTAAGCCTTTCGCCAATAGAAATGTTTGCCTTTTCAGAGCTATAAAACAAATCATTTAACCCTAAAATCATCACACAGTCAGACAAATCAGACATACTTTTTTCCCACCAGACTGTACTTATCAGAATCAGTTTAGAGCTAAACTGTATCCTAGATTTCATGCTATATCAATCACTGTTTTTCTTCTAAATTAGGAACTTTAAAAGTTTTCACATCCCTTGAACTTAACTTACAAAAACAAATGTTTTATAATAGTTTTTAATGTGATAGATCAACATAAAATAAGAAAACTTTTTATATGTAAAAAATAAAAAGACAAAAACATGGACACAAGGTTTTCTATGGCTGTTAAAAGTGTGGTGCTCATTTGGGTCGTTCCAGACTATAGGCAAGGAAAAGATTAATAACAGAAGTACCCAAGAGGCCCATGGTAACTCTGAAGAAGCTGCAGATACTCACAACTCAGGTGGGAAAATCCTTAATCAGGAAGAACCAATAAAATAATAATAAATAAAAAAACAAAAACAAATAAAACAAACAACTTTTTTTACAACAAGACAGATGTTTGTGGAAAGTCATACTTAACACACTTGTTAAACATGGTGGTGGCAGCATTATGTTTGGAAATGTTTTTCTTTAGGACAGACAGGAAACTTTGCCAGAGTTTATGGGCCTAGAAGTCTCAAAAGATTTGAAAATTCATGCAAAGTTTGATAAATTAGGACAATGGCCAGAAACAAACAGCCGGAGGCATCTTAGCAGGAGTCACAAGTCAAAGGATGACATGAGCATCTTTAAAAAAAACTGACTAAATCAACAATGGGTTGAGCCTAATCTTTTTATTTGATCCTATTTCTCATTGTTATCAATCACACTTGCATCCATAAAGATTTGAAAATAATGTCTTAAAAAACATAAAAAATATGTTTATTATACATGCATTTTGGGTGAACTTTGACTCACTAATTATTTAACACTGGCAGCCCCTCTTCCATGTGACTCAATACTCACAAAGCAGCTCTCAGCTTCATAAAGGTCAGTGACCCCTGCAACATAGATTGCTTGATATTAATGCAGGTTAATCTAATGAAGATGTTTTTTAAGTGCAGAACTAAATTCACTGGTAATTAAAAAAAAAAAAAAAACATTCATAGAGTTAATTAAGATCAATCCCCAAAAGCTCTGCAGCTTTAATGTAAGCAAAAGCTAATTTGATATATATTAACTATTTTGACTTTGTAGTAGTAATATGATAAACTTTAAATTGTCCAGCTGAGCACTGCTGCTAAAAAATGTTTTCTCTGTTTTAAATAGCTCAAATATGCTCCTAAAGAAAACCACACAAAATCCCGAAAAGTGGTTGAAAATACCTTGCTGTAGCTGATTTAATCCGTCCACATCCGAGCCCCACTGTTTGTAACATTTGTGACTAACAAGGACATGAATGAAGTACTTCCCTCACAGCCCTTTCTCATGCGCAACATACAAAATTACAAGCAGAAATAGATTTTCCAGTGCTAACACGTAATCTGTGCTTCCCAATTGGTAAGGTTTAGAAACTACAGCAGGGTTAACTTTAAAAAGTTAGCCTGTGGTGCTCCTCATCCTGCGATAATAGGCCTGTCAGTAATGAAGAACAGGCTTGTTGCCAACAGGTGGTCTCTTTATAAGACCGGAGCCAGAGCACTCAGGATGGGGAGAAAAAAAAAACTGCCATGGCAAAATGTGTCAGAATCTAATGTTCTGCAGAGTGAAAAGCCTGTTTTCCATCTTTTGTTCCCAGCCAGAGATTCAGCCTTGTTCCTCATTGTTCAGGGCACAAACGAGCAACAGTCTTTTTTGACACGGAGCCACAGATGAATAAAGACTGGAGCTGACTAGTCACAGGAAAGAGCTTTCTTTTTGGAGGGCTTGGAGCCCATTAAGAGTTTGTGAGATATGAATGGATATGAAACCTCTCCTGCGACCCCACAAAAAATACAACTGGACGCACAGAAGACAAGGGACACCTCTGTGTCTTTTTATCAACCTTCCCAAGTACATTTCAAGACACGAAGCAGAAAATGGACTGATTGACAGACAGGAATTAGAGTCAATAAGAAGTGAGTGGCTGATTGCAGATTTAAAAGGATACACTATGCCTATCCAACCCTGAAGCACTAACCGCTGACACTCATGTCAACATATTGAAATCAGCAACATGGGGAAGAATTTAAGAGAAAACATACATTTTTGTTGCATAATTACATTTTTATTTAATCTATATCAAAAAGTCTTACGCAACATTTATCCTCATACTATGAGCTGATAGAGATCATAAGATTTTTAGCAGTCCATGTCATTGCAGGTTTCTGTCTGCACATTTGGCTAAGTAGGCAGATGATGGGTGGATCTCAACAAAAGCAGCTCACCAAATACAAGCTTTTGTCCCGCTCCATAATCCATTTGTTACACTCAGACCAATTTGTCCTCATTAACCCTCATAAGGGGGCTGTGTCTGAGACAAAAGCTTCCATGGAACAATGAGAATACCCAACCCTCTCCCCACGTTCACATCGCTAGCGCTCAAGTGCTTCCCCCCTTTCTCTGCACACTGTGGCCCCCTTGTTGCTCCGAGGGTTCCAGTTCTATGAGCAAGAGATGGACAGAGCCGTCAACAAGCAGGGTACACCTGAAAGACGGGGTGAAAAGAAATGTCCTCATTTCCGGCTTCAAGAATGAAATATCTTCCAAAAAAAAAGAAAAACTTTAATGCAATCTTCTGTTTTATCCGGGTCACTCCATCAATCAAGTCTGAAATAAATCCTGACAGGATGTAAAAAGAGCAAAGACAAAGAAGAGGAAGGGGAGTTACAGTAATTTCCAAAGACATGAGAAGGGCGGACTGGTTTGTACTTGTCAGTTTGTCACACCTGCAAAATTATCCTTTTAAAAATTACATTTTATTTCTAGAAACATTTTTATATGTCATCAAATTGAAAACAACTTCAGAGGGGTTGCTTGAGTCAAAGTTGTTGCCTGAATCGGGCTTCTAGATTGTCAACCATAAACCAGATAATCCTGACTCAATGTTTCAAGACTTTTTTTTAAGTTTCGCAATGAATCCACTTTCAGAACATGTATTTTGTTCAAGGGAAAGAAATCCTATAATATATATATATCTTTAATTCACCTCTTCAGTAACAGGCTTGGCTCCCCGCTAAAACAAGTGCTCCTTTTTTCCAAATTTGTCCCAAAGTTGATAAAACCTAGCCTTGGTTAGACCATTCTCCCACCTGCAACAAGCAGAAGGTGACTTTGCCGATTCTGTGTCTGTTCAATGAAAATGAGCAGTTATTAGGATCCAGTGTTCTTTTACTTTCAGTAACTTTCAGGTCATTGAAGCTGATATAAATATATATTCTTAATAAAACATGTTTCTGAGATTCAAAAATAGCGATTAATATAAAGAAAGCCAAAGAATTAAAGCAAAGCTGATTCAGAAAAAAATGCAGATTCAAGTCATGAGTTATGTAGAATTACAGTAAGTCTATTATATGTATAAAGGATGCTGGTCATCAGCTTTCTAAAGCTCTCTAGCTAAACTGTTACAAAAATTATTTTTAAAGATTAAACTTATGATTTATAAAATGGCATATAACCAAAAATAGCAGTCATGTTTAAATTTGCATTAATAGTTCCTTCTGCAATTATTTGAAACAATGGTACAGATGTAGAATATGAATGAAACAATCCTAAAGTAAGTCGTGTAAAACTAATAACTGTGTGAAAATCAAAATCTTAAAGGACAGTAAGTTTATTCCAATTATACAGTCGAGTGGCATCTCATAAACATCCCTTAACCTGTTCTGCATTGGACAAAAACTCATGTTGACCAATGATTTAAAAAATACATAAATAAATTCAACATTATCTCAAACTAACCGATGTATGAAGTTAGAACAATGGAGAATATGTTCATTGTGGCTTTTACAAGCATTCATTTGAGTTAATCATGATGTTAATCAATGCTGTGGTTCACACACCAATTTCCTAGCTTGTGTTTAATATCGGAATGACAAGAGGGCATAACACTCATGTAGATAGATCTTCACAAATGAGGAAATGGCTATAATAAAGTAGCTTTCCAAACCTTGCCCCTGCATTCAGAGCCATACCTCAAATGGTTAGAGAAACTGGAACTGTTACAAACATGGCCAGATGAGGATCCAAACTTGATCTGTTTCCATCAACCAGGTTTAGGAGAAGGGTAATCAAACTACTGAGAATCAGCAATGCATATCAGAATTGTAGGAACACATGCAACTGATGTTTTTAAATAACCACACAGAGCCTTTTCTTGTCTGAGATGTTTTTTTTTTTTCTCCCTACTGTTTATATTTTAAAGAAATGTATTTATTTATTTATTTTTTTAGACTTGTTTGTACGGTCACACTTGCATTTGCCACTGAAAAACCTGGGTTCCCCCAGTGTAGTACATAAAGGGTATTCTATTCTGCTCCTCTTAAGTGGAATAGAATATTCCACTTAAGCTGTATTTCTGTGACCTTCATCAAAGTCAGTCTGTCACAGACTTCTTCCAAAGTCAAAACATTCTTTGGCAGCTCTGAAACATCATGTAAACTCCATATATGCTTTAAAATGCATGCAGCTGTTACTCAAATTAACCAATTAAATTAATTTAGTACATGTAATCAAGATGCACAATGATGGCAGCTTGTGACATTTTCTGACATCGAACATATGTTTCATGCCAAGACTGTGTAAGTTGGGGGTGGGTTGATCTTGAGGTATCAGTCTGCATAAAAACTGTTTCCGTAGCTGTATGTGTACCATAGCACCTACATAAAAAATTAATTTTAGTTAGAAAGGGGTCTTAATGAAGAACATTAAAATCCAATATAAATACTCATAAATACCAAAGTTACATAACCTGAAATATATTGGGGGACCATCTTTTTGTTAAGACAATCCTCACAAGTTATAGATTTTTTAGGTATTTACCTAAAACTTATTTAAAATTTCAAAGGGAACTTAAAAATATAATATAGGTTATAAAGTTTAAATGATGGGCATCAAACAGATAAACATAAAACTACCAAATGAATAAATTTGACAAAAATGCAGCAGCTCTTTACTTTTTATCATAAAGGGGAAATGCATAATTATTCCTTCAGGGAATTGCTCAGTGAAAACTCACACGAGCCTTTTATGTACATGTCACAGTGTCAAACGCAGCGGCGTCCCATTTAATGCTGGTTTGTTGGGTCTCCAGTATGCTTTCCAAACAGAGCTGCAGTAATCAGGTCATTTGTTATAATGACAACCATTAGGGGTGATCATCGTCACACAGCGGTTGGGAAGATAAATCAGGTGCTCTCTCACTGAGGTTCATCTCGATTACACACACATCTTCCCATCATTACCCAAGATTAAATTACTAAGCCTTAGATTTTAAAATGAATTCTCAGAATTATTTACGAGTGAATTCTAATTTGGTTTGTTATAGTTGTTATTTACAAGAACAAAATTACTTAATTTAAAGTAACCGATGCTGAATACTTAAAATAAAACCTGAAGCCTAAAAAAAAAAGGAACACCAGGGGTTTGTTTGAATCCCTGTGGGTGTTACTATATGCTCCTAATGACATTGTTTGCAACGTGAGGGGGAGATCTCCTAAAAGAAAGACATCAAGAGATTACTGAACTCCTGCATGAGTTGGATGCACAGCAAAATAATGTCCCAGGGGTGTTCCATGGGTTTTAAATCAGGCAAGCATGTGGGGCAGACAGCAGTCACTCATTTCTTCCTTCTGGATCCCTCAGACTTGATACTGTTGTGAACCAAGTGAAAAATAGGACCCACTGCACCATCTTAGGATCTTTCCAGAGGTGTCCATCATGGTACCTACTAGCAGTTAGCTTTAGCTTAGCCTTTAGAGGTCGTTGCTTCCTCGCATGGATACATCCTCCCAACCTATTACTGACTCACATTAAAACAAGTATTTCAGGCAGCATAACATTCTCTGGAGTTTCTTTTCTATTTCTGTAACATGTGCTTAAGTTGAAACAGCTATCATTCTTGCAAAGGACTTGGTACCAGCAGTAGATGACATTCAGACTGAATGATGGTCAGATAATAATTTTTTTTGTGCATCAGCATTTGCTGACACTGCGTTCACTGATTCATTATTGCACTAAGAAGCCAAGGCAAATAAACCCAATAATAGTTTTACTGATTCTAGCTAAAGCTCTTTCTGATAAACATCCTCTGCATCCCGACAGCATCAGAAATAAATAAATAATACCTGTCAAAGATGGTTTTTCTTTTTAATTGGACCAAAGCAAACTGTAAACTGATTAATATTTCAGAGAGAGAAAAAAAATCAAACAAAAAAAAAATAAAATAAGGAATCAATCAAATCAATCATTTGTACTAAAATGCTTTTTACATTCTACTATAATTTTGACAATACATTGCAATACATATTTAGATAAGAATCTTACTTTTTAAGTGAAATGTAGATATTCAACTTGCTTTTATTTACGATTTGGGTCTATACAAACTTAGAGAGTTGAACTGAGAGAATAAAGTCTAAAAAAGGTAAATGAATGCAGTAAGGACTGGAGCTTAGAGTAAACGGGATCAACTGTATTCTGAGCAGCACTGTTTTAAAAGTTACTGACACGATGGTAACATTGCTGATGACAATCTTTCACAGAGATGCATAATCCTCAAGTTAAATGCAGGACTGGTTTTATTATGGATCAGAACGGACAATCGCTCCTGTATCCTGGACCAAAGTCAGAAACTCTCCTGAGCAGCGCTGCTTTTACTGCACTGATCTTCTCATCCAGCTCGGTCAGGGTGCAGTTCTGAAAGACAACCAGTACAAGTCAAATAACAATGTGCTCACCAATGATTCAATAATTGTTGAGAAGAGAGCAGAGAAGTACCAACCTGATCAGTGGAAGTCTTGGGCCTCTTGTGGAGATGACTCTGCAATGTTAAACATCGAAATGTGTTCATCCAATACAAAAAAAAATAAAAAATAAAAAAAAAATAAAACTTTGAGTCACTTGATGGAACAAAAAGGTGGATTTCACCAAGAAAGCTAAGCTTAGCATGGAATTTATGAGAAAATGTGTTTTTTCCCAATGTGATACTTTTTTTATTAGATGTTTTGACAGTAAAAGGGAGTAAAATAATGGGAGTAAAACAAAAAAGATATCCTACTGCTTGGCATCTGTTTTATTTGCTCTAAAATCCTTTAGAATTGCTCATGGAGCCTGCTCTATGTAAAGTATTAGAATGTTGTTACTAAAATCATGGGCCAACTGTGTGGCGCTTTTTACTAAACACCAAACTACAGCAGGGAAAAAACAAGAGGAGGGATGGGGAGGAGACTGTGAAAATAAAAGACCCCATCTTCAGCCATTTATTCATAGACACTCGACATCTCTTGCTCTGCTCACACAAACATGCAGCAAGTCAACAGCAGATGGAGAGCAGCACTTGCACAGAAGCAGCATGCTGTGCTGAGGAATACTAGTATAAGAAGACATGCAGCCTCTCAAGCACACTTGGATAACTAAAACGCTGGATGGACTCCTTTAGCTTAGAAAATCAGAGTATGATGGACTGGGCTGATCCCTCAGAGGTTTATTATAAGGTCCAAATCATCTTAAGATCTACACTGAAAAGAAAGGAAAAGCTGATGCTCCTCGTATGTCATGTATTTATTATTACATAGGTCCTGATTTCAGCTATCGTTATAGTTTATTAATACAGCTTCTTAAGTTTTAATTTAAATTGAATAAAATTAATATTGTTCATAGGGTTCACTGCTAGCCCTGTTTAGTTTAACTCCTATATCCTTGCTGCCAGAGATGAACCATTTCTCACCATTTATCCTCCTCTGTTAAAGGTTTCACTAAATAAGATCCAATGAGAAGAGGTGCAAGAAGTTTACTTTCGATATGTGGTTGTTTTCTTTTGTATTTCTTGAAAAGTCCTTCTCCAAGTTTTTTTCCCAAAGGGATGGGTATATGTTGTAATTGTTAAGCTGATGATGCACATTTTCTGTTTCTGCTGATAACTTTACCATAGGGGAAAAACACAGCAGTCTTTCATTGACAGGAAAAAAACAGAGGCTTTAAGTCTGAACATTTTTGCTAAACCTTTAATTGAATTAAATGTTGCCAGTACGCAAATAACTACAGTATAATAAAGTGCAGGCTGCATGTTACCACCTTAGAAACAAAGTCAGATCCCTTCTAACAAAACCTACTCTTGAAAAATGACATCTGCCTTGATTTTCTGTATCTTGTTTCATTGAACTTTTCCCCAAATATTAAAGTAGGCATTCCCAGCAAAGAGCAAAAAAATAAGCTAAGCTACAACAGCTACTATACTAAATAATAACCAAAGGAACGAGCACATAAAAAAATCTTTTTGCCCTCTTTTAAATTAAATAATTAATTATCGGAAAACTCTGTGCTATGATTCTGTAATGCTTAAGTTAACATCTACTAAAACCTAAAATCAACTTAAAATCCAATTCTTTCAGTCATTATAAAAGTTCTTTGAAACAAAACTTAAATTTCATGTTATTGTATCTTACTTGATTTAGTAAACAATCTTTAGAGCTAAGTACATCAAAATAAAGTAAATGCCTTTCGTTTCTAATCCACTCGAGTTCAACATAAACAGTAAAATGCATTGAATTAATAAGCATAAAAGATGAAACTCCAAAAGCTTTTCACAAAAACTCCTCTCAGTAAGTAGTTTTCAATGTTTAAACAACCGTGAACTAATAATCCACATGGCAATTTGGGCATCACACCACTTTTATAGTTTCTTTAAAAGAATCTTTCTATCACACAGTGAACGTCTCTTACTTACTTTTGCAGATGCTGACGTTTTTTCTGTTCACACACATTAAAGCCTGCCAATACAAAATCTAAACAGCCAGCATGCTGTTAGCTATTTTACTAAGTTCCTCTTCACTAAATGTAAGATAAACAGTTACGTAAGGTAAAGCCTGGTGCAGAGAAACCTCACTAAGTGAGAGCGTTTCTTATCTGAAATGCTGAAAGGGCTGACTATTTAAATGTGAGTAGGCAGATGACTGTCGCTTGACAATAGCAGACACTGAAGTGGCCTAAATGAGCTGAAAAAAAAGAGGTGAAGATGGCAGCAATACACACACACACATATATATATATATATACATATAGTGACACTGTGATGATCTATTGCAAAGACCCTAAACCCAGACACAAGAAGTGATACTACAAGCTTTGCTAATTGCATGACATGGTATAGACACCTGGGCTCCTAAAAGAGGACAGTTAAGTGCTGAGAGCGTTAAGTGGATGCAGGAAGGTAAATCTGAATGTGCTTGGTGTGATTTAAACAGTGTAGCTAAATGGGCAAATAGGTCACTGTCAGAATACCCTTCCATTTACCGCTCTTTAAAAAGCATACATACCTCTAAAACTTTTTTTTATTGTTTTGTCTCATTACAACCACATTTGGATGTTATGTGTTTGACCAACATAGAAAAGTGTAAAATTTTGAACACTGCTATTACAGCTTAATCGCTTTAATGGGATGGTTTTGCATAAAAGAGACTAAAATCGGTGCAAACAAATTGTGTAACAGCTTAAAATGGGTTGGAGAACTATCCAAGCTGCAGCATTTTAAGCTTTTCCAAACGTTTACATTTCGGTCTGGACTTTGACTGAGCCATTCCAGTGTAGCTCTGGCTGCAAAGCGATTCTACCCCACTCTCAAGGCTTTTGCTGCCTCTTTTACATTATCTACCAGGATTGTCCTGTATATAGCTCCATTCATCAACCCAGAATAACTTCCCTAGAATTCAACATAGGCCAGATTTAGGGAGCACATGAAAAATTGTTTTCCATTTTATCGACTTATCATATAATCTTCAAAAAATATACATTGAAGTTAGTGTGCACCAGATGGGCTTAAAAGTTTATGCTCTCAAAAAAAAAATTAAGAAAAATCAGTATTCAGAAGATAGTATATGTTCTGCAATATATCTCTGTTGTCTACATAATAATAGCAAGACTTAACTGGAAAAGAATTGTATCGATTATTCGCCCAGCCCAAAATTATTATAGATCCTAAAGACTCACAGTAGACTGAAAATACTCGGGGGAGAGCCCTTCTAACTCCAGAATGCGATCCTCCAGCTTCTTGAGCCTCTGGTAAACATTTAAAGGAACTGGCCCCACTGAAAACAGGAAAAAAAACTATCATGGAACACATGTACATACACTGAGGAATCAAGATCAAGGATTCAATTTGGCAGTATCGTTTATTATATTTTGCTGACCTGATGGCAGTTTGAGATGAGCCTCAATGTTTTGAAGGCGCTCTTCTGTTGCTGCATTTCCACAGTCTTTGGCCGCTTGCCCCTTCGGAGGCTCCCCAGCCTCTCCTTGGCCCCCGGTACTACGAGTCTGGGGCCCATAAGTGTTTACTACTCGTGTGACTGCCCAGTCAAGGAACAGAAACAAAGGCTGTGACTCAGGGGAAGCTGGAGTGAGGTCAACAGCATGAGGACAGCTGCATATTGTTATCGAATTGCTACTAACTTTGCATATCAATTTGTGTAATATTGCAAACGACACCCTGAGTGCAATATTTGATAGGTTGCTACAAAGCCTTACACATGCATGAACAGTCTGCAAACAAATAATACATTAAACTTTGAATGTACTTTAAGTTTTTTATTTGTAAGAAAAAATGTATATTTTAATGTGAACATTCAAATGCTCTTACCTTTTACATGGCTTTTAAACCCTGGGTATGGAGTAAAGACTGCATCCGTCCTAGCACAGCTGTTTTCTAGGATCATATTTCACATAAAAAGCATTTAGATTTTCCAATTTTAATGAAACGTCTTCTGAAAACCAAAGTATACATCACACATGAACAGCAGCTTCTACTGATTTTGTGTTACTGCTGTCTCAGACAGCCTTTGAATTTCAAGCAGGTCCCCCGTCTCATGTTTTTCTGCAGAGAACAGGTTGCATTTTTAAGGCCGAGCGTGTTAGCTACTTCAGGCCCACTCTTGGAGCAGTTCAGCCTGACCTCTCGCCTGTGGAAATCAGCTCTCTCCCAAACATTGGCAATCTGTGTGCAGGCTCCCTCTCCACCCTGCCCCCAACCCTCTCCTCCGTTCTCACCCTGATTGCAGTCGATCACGTTGCAAAACTCGCGCACATTGTTTTCATTGATCTCCATCTGCTTGCGTTCCATAAATGCAGATATTCTTCGCTCAATCTGGAGACACAACAAAGATAATAGGGCACAATAGATTGATGAGGTACTGATCGGTTTGGAGAATGAAAAATTTTTTCCCTACTTAATGTTGTGGAGCACAGTGATGTGGTGATTCATATAACATAGAATGAGAACTGCAATGTAATAGGCTAATCTAGGGAGCAAAAAAATAGAAAAGAAAAAAAAAAAGATTTCTTCCATCGTTATATGATGGAATACGAATGTGGTTTGCTTGGCCACCAAAATAAATGCACAACAGAATGCCGCCTCTTGTCCTTCATCCACATGCAATCTCAGAGTAATGAGCATCCACTTCATAATCCATCAAGGACCTGGCCCTCTCTCAAACCCCTCCAGCAATGTGGTATGTTCTATCCCAGCCCAACTCTAAAGCACCCCTCATTCTCTGTCGAACCCGGTCTATCAGGTCTCTAACAAGCGTTAGCTGCACGTCATGCCCACATCCTCGCAAGCAATTACTTATGATTATTCATTTGGCTTGACAGAATGTGAAGGGCTCTAAAATGTCACAGCCAGAACAGCTGACGGATCTGCTGAAATGGACAAACCTCTGACTTTCCGGCTCGGATCTGGATCATGACGTCATCAGTCGGTGTCTTGTTCTCTGCAGCCTCCAAGCCGGGCGGAGTGAACTCCGACAACCCAGCTGTCTGCTGCTTGGATGAAGGTGACGTGACGGCTTTATCAGAAATACTCTCCTTCGTAGATGTGACACCCTCTGACTCAACAAGGGATCTCAGGCTTTCTGAAACAGCCTACAGTAAAACATACAAAAATACTACTTAGCTATATTGCCAGATGCAATTGTCTGCAGAAAAAAGCATCCAGTGCAATATATTAATATAGCTCAGGGAAAATAGTAATTTCATGATTAATATTGAAAGGTGCAACTTATCCAGACTCAGTATTACGCAGACTTGCAACATACATCAACTCTACCTGTAATTTAGATATGTGGTCCTGCAAACAGCTGAGGACATGAGTCTCTGAGGATGACGACAGGTTCACAGCAGCGTGGTTCACCTCTATTCTCAAAACAGCATCCCCAAATCGGAGCTTTATATGAAAAGAAATGACAACCACAAGCTCACTGACAAAGTCCAGTTTCTTTTTCTTTTGAAGACTTACAGGCTAACTGCAATTTTGACAGATTCCAATGTAGCTTAAACATAACAGAACATAAATGATATGCAGTTAGTAGTTTATCTTTATTTCATCCCATTTTTACCTTTTTGTATTTTATATTAAATCTACAAAACAGCATGTTTATAGTTTAATAATCCAGTAATTATGGGAGTACTTAGTTTTCATGCATTTCTTTCTGATTAAAAAAGAGCCGAACCAAAGTAAAACTGTCCATTTCTAACATCTAGATAATTGATTTATCTCTATAACATGTAAACAAACATCAAAATAACCTTATTTGACATAATTATTAATGATCATTGGTAAATTGTTCAATTAGGGTTTAAATGTGTTGACAGTTTAAAAGCTCACTTGCATTTAGATGCCTGGTTAGTTTTGTGGTTAATTTTAACTATACTAAATAAATACTTGAAGACTAGCAAAATTTTCTTAGCGAACAAAACAACTTTCTCCAATTCATAAAAAAGGCATATTGAAAATAGATTAAATGTAGTTTTTGTGCCATATTTACTTTCAAAATATAAAAAAGCCAGACTTAATACGGTTTGTTAGTAATCAGTTTTTCTAACCATTTATCAAAATGAAACCGGATGCTTGACCTAGAAAATACACGTTAGTAAAGTTTAAAGAGAAAACATACCCGAGAGGTTCTAATAAAACATTCAAAGGTACAGTAACAATCTTAAAACGCAGAGTTATTAAGATAAATCAACTATGGTGTGATTTACAGGCGATGTTGCAGGGATTTTACACCGACATTTTTATATCCAATCAAAAACCACATCCCTGCAAGAAAATGACTGGATCATGTGGGATAATTCAAATACAACGTTAGTAAACAGTAAGAACACAAAAATAGTCCCAGGCAACTGAGAACTAAGCAAAAACATAAAAAGAAACAGCATCAACACAGTAAATGAACGGGAGGTTAGCCCATGCTAGCGCCAGGTTGCTAAAAGCATTACCGCAAAGCTCGCTAACCGCTTTTTTGGAGTGAATTCAACCTAAACCTTGCTAACCAACCTGTTTTCCAAAGTGTGAAAGGTGTTTCAGCATCACATCCACGCAGTCACTGTAGCTGGACATTTTAGTGGGGTCTTTGGGAGGAGCGTTATTTCCACTTAGCTTTGTTGTTTCCGCCATTGCAATTGAAGGACCTCAAACTACTGTGCAATGATTGGTTGAAGGACCGGAATCTGGTCACGTGATTGATGACAATATACCAACGGTGGCCCAGTAGGTCGGAGCTCCACAGCTGGGAAGGCTTGAATTCTTGCTGAGAGTATTTTTTGGATCAAATGGAAATCATATGTTATAAATAATATTTTTGAGATCAAATTAAAACCAATGACGTGGTAAAGAACGCCTTTAATATTTCATTTGAAACCTGCAAACTGAAATGTAAAAAAATGAGGCATGATATACTATACAATGTTATGAAATATAATCATCAAGCCATAAGGGATTTTAAGTCTCACAAATCAAATTAACCTTCAAAGAGGTGTTGCAAAGCAGGATGTAACAATAAAAAAAAATTTTAAATGAAAGAAAAAGTGTTTTGATATGGATTACAGATTGACTGTAAGTACTAATTGTAGTTTTTGGCTGTCATTTTTCACTTTGATCTTAGCTTAGATTCTCACACAATGACCTTATAATATAAAAATAGGCAGAAGTTGTCATTTGTAATAAAGGTAAGAATAATTAGAAGTTAATTTTACAGTTTCACTTACTCTTCCGTGTTTTTAATTGTTGTATTATCTTTGAGGTAAGAACGATTTCAATTGCAATACAACACTTTGTTTTGCAAAAGAATGAGCCAAATAATACATAAGGCTCATGCTGATGAAGTCACAAATAAAGCTTATGTATGAAACCATTTCTTGAACATCGATATGAAAATGTACATTTATCTAGTAAATTTGAATTCACCTTTATGTGAGATTTTGATGTCAACCAATTAGCATTTCTGTAAAGCTGTTAAAATCTAGAGTTAATGTTTTATTTAAAGTATAATATATGCTACTTTGTTAAAACACTCAGGGGCCGGATATTTGGTTTGGTGTCCTAAGAATAGATCTGTTATTTGTGCAAAAACAATCAAGATAACTGCAGTTTATAATCATCATTCAAAATTATATATATGTAGTCATTTGCTACTTGTTAACAAATTTGTAAAGATTTTTTTTGGCATTTGACTATATTCTCCATCACATACTTTTCAAAAAGGCTTAAGAATGAGCACTTAATTATAAGAACATTGTGCTTCTGACAACGGTGGACTAAGCAGCAGGGCACTGGGATGGGAACCTAGCCACAATGGCGCATTTCTCTGAGTTGAGTGACTGTGGGAAAATCTCCCTCCTCTATTCAGGCATTTTTTCCTCCTTTTCATATAATGGGGAGAAAGACTGATGAAGGAAACAACAGAAAAAGAACAATTACAGGCAAAGAGACGGCACAGCGCATGCACTCCAAACTTAATAATGCTCTTTTAGAAGGGTTAATCATTTCAGGAAGGGGTCTGACGATAAGCCCTTTTTCTGTTAATTCATTTGCAGGGTGATATTTTTTCACCTCCAAAACAGGAAAGGAACTGTAACACTTGACATGGTTTGACATGCAGAGGTTTTGCTAAATGTTCCCACACAGCAAAGAGCTCTGAAATAAAGAGAAGAGGAACATTTTCTTTTAATTTGCCTAGCTGCAGAACCAAGAGCTGATTATTCTTTTTTTCTAGACATGTTATTTTAAGGTGTGTCTGCAGCCTAAAGTAAGAACTGATATGTTTTAGTTTTTTAACATTTAGCACCAAATTGCAGATCTTGAGGTGAAAGCTCTGGCTTTCACCTCAAGATCTTATCTGGTTATAAATAGGGAAAATTGTAATATTTATGTCATTATGTGCCACTTAAAATGCTATTCCTTTTTAGTTACAATTATAAGTCATCTTTAAACAAAATCATATCACTAATGTTTCCATATATAGTGCGTTAAATATGTAATTACTTACAGTTTAGGCTGAGTTCAATCACATTTAATCACATATTAACATTTTTTCTGCTCTTCGAGTATAGATTTCTGCAACACTCTGTACAGTTCATAGATATCTGCACACCCTACAGCTTTAAGAAGCAAAGTTTAAAGTAATATTCAAAAACTTTTTTCTCTACCCAGCAAAATCCAATGTTTGACAAACAAAAACATGCAGGACGTTAATGTGTTAGTCATAATATAAATAGGACTTTTAAGATGAAGATATTTGAGGGATTTTGCATAATAGTTTAAATGTTATATGAGGAAGTTGTTTAATTGATATGCTTTTATAGAAATAGGTGCCTGTTAAGGAGAATACTAGTTTTTCAAACAGTTGGATGAAAGGCCAATGGACTTCTTTATGTAAGGAATATATTAACCAAGATAAGAAATATGGTTTTGTTTTTTTCAGCAGGAAGATTGCACAATACAAATCAGTTTTACATTGTGCAATTTCTGTCTTATCACAGTGACCGTGCACTGTGGGTAGCTAATGGAATTAGATATGTAATACCTCTAAACTGGGGGTTCACCGATTGATCGGCTGGACGATTTCCTTTATTTTGCGAGGTCAATGATCAGCCAATACTTATATTTAAAATTGAGCTTTTCCACAGATCTTATCTACCTCTGCAAAGTCTGAATATCAATGCTCTAAACTTTGATTTATTTTTGAGAGCAGTAATTTCAGAAGTTTTTATTGTTTTATAGATAAGATTAAGATTTTGTGATCTCATAACAACTGACAGTGTCAGTAAAAAAAAAAAATTATCAATTAAAATCGGAATTGGCGCGTCATGTTTTAAAAAGATTGGTAATCGGTGATCGGCCAGAAACCTGCGATGTGGGGGGAACCCCTAATCTAAACATCTTGAATTATTTCTTTTGTCTGGGATACCATGGCTGTTCGGCCTTATTGATACATTCAGTTTCTGCTCATACCCATAGTACTTTTGGAATAAATGATACTGTGTGTTACTGAATGCTGCATTTAAGATTGATGCTAAAATTCCTCCATCCGTCCGTCAGTCCGTCCATCCATCCATCCATCCATCCATCCATCCATCCATCCATCCATCCATCCATCCATCCATCCATCCATCCATCTTCTCCCACTTATTCCATCAGGCTGGTTACATCCTGGACAGGTCGCCAGTCAGTCGCAGTAAAGTTTTCCACTTCATGGTTTTATCTTAAAAACATTTCCACCACTAGTGGAGATGTCATATGGTTCTCAAGAGAAGCAGAAATCTTCTGCTGTTTTTAAAAGCAACTGAGACATGAGTGCTAAACACTGGCCTATTCTTTTCCACTGTTGGTGTTAACATCTGCTGTGGAAAAGAAGCTGACAAAATTGAATGAATACTGTAAGCTGTGGATACATGGACATACATCTACAGCATCTGCAAAATCTGAATATTAAAAATGGGGTGCATCAAAAAATTGCAGGATAGTAGCTCTGGACTGGACTGGACTCTAGCCCCCCTGCCTGGGAAGATGGATGATGCCATAACAGAATCAAAAACAACCATCAAAGGAAGTGCATTCACCAAGTTACAACATTCCAAACACTCATCCTTGAGGAACATCTTCAGAACTTTATTGTACCAGAAAATATATGACGAGGTATTGTAACCCTGAAACTCAAATACTGAAGTTGTGTGTGGCAAAGCTTACATCTAAATTCATTTTTTGCCTAAAGAACATCCGGAGGAGAATAAAATCAATCTCTTCATTTCACTTTTTTTGTTGCGTCCCAGACGTACAAAGTTTCAATCAGTAAAATTTCCTGCAGGAATAAATTCATTCTAAGGAGGAATTTAGAAAGCCAAACTCACTTAAATCCTTGAAGATACATAGCATATCGACTGGTTAGTTGTTTTTTATTTTCATTTTAATTCAAAAAAGGAAAACTCATCATCAAATTGATAACTGGAATATCAAGTTAAAAATTACAAGATTTTGTTTTAAAAAAAAAAAACATTTTCTAAATGAATCAAGGCCTGTTTTGGTATGGCACATTGTAGTGTAAACACGCTTTAAACTATTTTACATAAACAGCACATAAGAAAAGAAAAACACAGACAAAAGTACATTGCAGTGACATAGTAAAGGCAAATAATGAAAAAGATACTGAAAAGTTGGACTACATACCAGTTGCTAAGTCATTCAGTGATCTATAGATTAACACAAGTATTCTTAAAATCTATTTATTGATGTACAAGGAACCAGTGTAAGCACTTAAGAACTGGGTTCTACTTTCTTAGTTTTAGTAAGGATGCTTGCAGCAGCATTCTGGATCATGTGATTTTGACAGCATGAACATGGTTAAATATTTTCTTTTATAACTGTTTTAAGACAAACTGTGATTCACCTGGAGAGTTGGTTATGTTGGATAATAATAGCCCATGTTTATGAAATGAAAGAAAGAAATGCAGTGACATAAAGCAGAGAGTCACAGACACGTGTAGATCCTTTAATGCATGAGTCATTTTCATAAAAGACCCCCAGATCTATTAGTTTATGGATCTTATCCAATCATTCTTTATCACTAGGCAGAATATTATAGTTGTTCTGAATGCAATCTTTTTAGCTCCAGAGTCATGTCATAGTAATGACCCCCTAAGCTTTATTTCATATCTGTTTTGTTGTTTGTTTGTTTGTTTGTTTTGGGGTGTTTCAGTTCTCTGATCAGGGCATGATGTGTTTGTTTAGTGGAAAGTTTTGCATATTATATGTTACCAGACAGATTCTACTTAGGCCCTACGGGTTTTAAAGGTCAGATAGCAATCAGGCTCATTTAATCAATGATTTAACAAGGAGGGCTATTATATTTTTTATATATGATTAGATTGGTTTGTATAGCCATTTTCCCTTAATAAATGATACTCAGATGATCTTTATCTGAAGGTTAAATGTTCTCTTGATGTTGTATGTGTGCAGGGATGGCTAATCCTGTGTGTCTCTGTGTTGCCTTGTAAATGACTGCCGACTTGACCAGGTTGTGTCCAGCCAATCGATTTATCCATTGTCCGCACCCAAGTGGGTCTAGAAATAGATAAATGAATGAATATTTTACTGAATATAAAAGCTGTTTGAGGCAAAGATAATTACACTGTTTTCTGGGTACCTTGAAATGTTTTTTAAGCCTTTTATTGGATGAGTAAAGAAGAAAGAATAGGTAATTAAACAATTTGCACAGTTTTGGATAAAACAATATAAATAAAAAGGAAACAGGTGCAGGGCTTACCAGCTTGTACTGTGATTGGTTGTTCAAGTTTCACAACCATAGTTATGGCATTATCAGGATCCTTCTATTCCACTTCCTAGTTGTGTCTTTGGTAAGATCTGATTTCATATGGAAATTATTATTAAGGGATCATATACGCCTCTATTTTGAATCTTGGTTATCAAACTTGATTTCAGGGATAAGTATGCAGGATTGCTACTTGGAACTGTTTTGGTGACCGAATTTATTCAGGGGGCAACAATCATCTTACCTTCCAAATACTTTTTACAGAGAGACTTTACACTGATACAGCATGAAAAAGCAGCTTTATTCCAGAGGTCAATATCATATCTTATTAAGCAATTTGTTTTTACCATATGTTGCTCAGCCTTTGTTGTAACTGTTTCAAATAGTTGTTAAAAAGTCTAATGAGAAATGGATTAACTGTATAAAACCGAATTCTTGGGTCGAAATGTGAAAGCAAAAGAAGAGAGAAATGCAATTTTTAACCTCCGATAACACCATATAAAAACTCTGCAGACAGCTATCCTTGCAGCATTTTATATTCAAATAGAGGCAAACCTGTTCAACTAAACTGAGAGAGTTAAAGCGACGAGGAAAACACCACTCAGTGCTGCTGTACACCCTTTACTGAAAGTTAGCTTTTATAGTTGGTCGGCAAGGGATTGCTTTAAACCACTTTTGATTGTCAAGAGAGTTAATGACATGAACAAAGTACTGAAGATCCTCATAATATTGTTAACCTGCTTTTATTCTTGCACTCATCTATTCTTGCTGCCTTTCCAACCAGGTGGAGGTAAAAGCAGCACTTTCATTTGAACCCTGGCTCTCGCTCACAGGCGGGACAATTTAAGAGTTATTGAACTGAAACTGTTTTCAGAACTTTATAGTGCTGTGCAAAATATTTGACCTCTCTTTAACTTTCTCCCTTTTCAAAAATATATCACCACAAACTTAAATGCAATTTTTTGGCATTTTATGTGACAGGCCAACATAAAACAGTATCAAAGCAGTTTCAAATGGAGGAAAAATTATTCATCAAAATGTTAAAAAAAAACGTATTTGAAAGCATAAATGTAGAGGGTTTAGTGCATTTGTATTTACCTCCCTTACTGTGAAATCCTTGAAAAGTTATAGTTTAATCAGCTTAGGCTGAGGCAGTCTTTTAAACACAGCTGCTCTCTTGGGACTTTGAATGATTTTTGTGCAGAGCTGCAAAAGATTAGGTTGTGAAAAAACATTCCAAACTTTAAACATATTACAATGCACCTTCTAAAGCCCCTTCACAAAGTAGCAAGAATGATATTACTGCAAACTTGCAAAGACAAGACTCTTCATCTGATTGGCCAGTCAAAAATCAGCAAAAGGTTAGGTGTTAGACACTCTCTCGATAATTCTCCCCACCCTGTCCAACGACTAAGGCAGTTTGGAATAGAGAATAAAAGGCAATGCACGGGCCTACGCACTTTCGTTGGATTCCCTCAGCTCCGTGGCCAAACCAGGACAGGTAAAAGAACATAATGTGAACAATGAATAAGTCCAAGGTTTAAGTTAGGAGCAGATTTTATAATAATAGGATATAATAATTAAGATATATGATATCCAAAGCATAGGGTTCAGGCCAAATTGATGAAGTTCAAAAACATTAGGTTTAGAAAAGCCTAATAGGATAGGTTATATAGTTAAAATTATATAGTTTAAGTCTAATTTTAGGGTTAGTTATAAAGCCCACCAGACTTAGGTTTAGGGCAGGCAGATTCAAATTCAAATTATTCAAATTATAGAGTTGAAGTCAAATTTATGAAGTCTAACAATCTTAGGGTTAGCATAGATAATCAAGGTAATCTATATGATAATACAACATTATATACTAACATCTATATAATGGGGATTTAAAGTAAATAGTTAGATGGAGAGAACAGAGTCTGGGCTAAACCTACCCCCGCCTGACTGGGCATGTAAACTCTGTCCTCTCCACTCCCTTATCTCTTAAGTAAAACTTAAGTAAAACTTAAGAGATAAGGAGTTGGGAGAGTTGAAAATAAAGCTAGATTCAGATTTTCTACTATAGGATATAATAATTATGATATATAATCCAAATTATAGAGTTCAAGCCAAATTGATGACGTTCACAAACCTTAGATTTAGAAAAGCCTAATAGGATGGGTTATATAATCTTTTAAGGTTAAAGTCAAAATTATGAAGTCCAACAACCTTAGGGTTAGAATGGACGATCAAGGTTGGGTTAGGGTTAGTTTGACTTGAAAATCCCTGTTTATTAGTGATATCTAAACAGTCTAACTAACTTGATTTTACAAAGAAGAAATACCAATAATTTGTCTGCAGATATGTGTATCTGATAGGATAATAAAAAGTCTTCTCCCAGTTTAGGATTCTTACTTGTTTAGCCTTAAAAGCAAGGCATCATGGGGCGTGCAGGTGGTGCAGTGGTTAGCGCGCACGACCCATGTATGGAGGCCTTAGTCCTTGACAAGGGCGACCCAGGTTCGAATCTTGTGGTCCTTTCCAGCATGTCTCCCTCCCTCTCTCATACCCCCTTTCCTGTCAGCCTACTTTCAGAAAAACGAGCCAGTAGTGCCCGAAAATGCTAAAAAAACCCAAAAAGGAATGCATCACTTAAAGTTTCCATTTATTTTTCAATTGCCAAAATATAGTATGGTTACATTTTGGAGTACTTCTTAGCAGTGGGATTTTGACTTCGACTCTATCCACAGACAGTGTTTATTACAACAGTCTAATAAAATCAGACAGAGTAGCAAAAGATTTATGTCAAACTATCATTCATTTAAAAGTACATTTCAAATAATACCTTATCAAGCATCTAACTGAAAACACGAAGACTTACAGTGGTGAAAAGAAATCTACAGAAAATGATGTGCTAATGTGTTCAATGAGTTAGTCCAGTTCAATCCAATTCAGTCAAGTCCAGTCCAGTCCAGTCCAGTCCAGTTCAGTTTATCTCAGTTCAGTTCACTTAGCAACATATTTCATGAGACCTAAAGGAGTAAAACCTTTCTGTTGGACATTTGGGCACTTAAGTTTTCTTATCATGAAAGAGAAAGAAAAAATGTTTAATTCAAGAGAGCCTGTAACATTACAAAGTATGCCAGCACAGACATCAAAGTGTTAATATCAACATAATACCTTTTTTTAGTTGATAAAAACCCCAAACCACCAAATAGATAGGATAGAGTGAAACAAATCGCATTCCACCACTGTCCAGGTCCAATGTGTCAAGTGAGGAATGTCCAGGTTAGCATATAACATGTTGCAGTCTGTGAATGTTGTCCTCCAAGCAGCTCAGATGGTACTCAGTGGAGCCTAAATGGTTGCAGTGAAGTGCAGTGACTCAGAGTGCTTCAATCATTCAGCAGTCTTTCCCTGAGAGGCTCTATGTTGATAGTTTCCTTTTTATTACATCTTCAGTCAGAACTATAGAGACCCATTGGAGTCATGGCTGTCTGCCAAGCATCAGACATGTAACACAATGTTTGAGAAATCTGTGATGCCTGAAGGTAAACAAGCAACAAACAGAAAATGCTGTATCACTGAGTAGTAGCATTAATTTTATTGCTGCCGCAAAAAGGAAAGTCTTTAGATAAAGTTGCATTTCAGGTAATCCGGCCTTTAATCAATAATATGGTATTATAATAATAATATTTTAATTTAGATTTACTAGATCAATGAACTATTGGATCAATTGACAATTAATTCAGCTAAAATGTTTCCACACTCAATGGTATTTTCACACATAGATTACTGCATCACAACCTGGTTACTCACTGGAGACACATTATTAAAACCAATAGAAATGTTATTCAAAAAGTCGATGAAAATTCTTGATCAAAAATCTCTGTCATACCATCAGTGTCATATTTTGGAAAAGTGTAACATGCTTAATTTTGAAAACTTTGTTAAATTCAAAAACAGTTGCCTCATCTACAAAGTTCTTCATGGACTCGCTCCACCTCCACTTGCTATATACTTTAAACAAAGAGCTGAGCGAGGTCTTGGTACCAGGGCGTCTTCCAGAGGAGACCTGGAGATCCCCCACAGAAAAACAACATTTGGGCAAACGGTTCTGTCAGTCAGAGGGAGTCATTTCTGGAACAGTGTGCCGGCTATGATTAGAGTGTTCAACTTACAGCTGTCTCAAAAAACACCTGAAACTGTTGTTTAAATTCTCCCAGACATGTTCTCATTTTAACTAAAACTCTCTTTTGTCCTTGTGAATGTTGTTAATGTTATTTCTTGATTGTATGTTTTTCGAGTCTTTCTGTCTTAGGACTAAAGATGGAAATTAGCAATTATGCTATAATCTGGCTCATTTACAGCCTGTACAGAAGTATTGACTTTTCATTAATGTGCACTGTCCTCCTAATAAAGTTTTTTTTATAATAAATTTGTGTTTTTACTAGCTAATATTTTATCCCTAAACTTTTTTAGCAAGAAGTAAATTGAATTAGTGTATTTTACTAAAATAACTGAGCTTATAAATTCATTTTACAAAGTGCCATTGAAGTTTTGTAAAAAAGGTGTTTAAAGGACTGTCAGTACAGTCGTGAATAAAAGGGCATCCATGATCCAGTAGATTAATGATGCCTTTTGCATCTCTGTCTTGATGAGCCTCATAATCAAACATCAGATATATGTTTTGAAGGAGGAGTTAAAGAGTAACATAACAACTGTAAGATATTCTCCTCTTGTTCAAGTAAAACATTTCCTGATCATCATTCCTTCACAGCTGTGAACCTGACCAGCCTATTACACTCCATGTCAGTCAGTTTGGCTGACCAGGCTACTATAATTGTGATTGGCTGTAGTTATGATGCTTTTGTGTTTCTATGCTTAACCTTATTGGTAAACATCTCTGCTATTCTCTCATACTGTATCTTCCATATATCATTCAGAATGAGCTTTGCAAACATAGGTCTTGCTTTTGCCTCAGTTATAGCTTTAAACTTTGATATATAACTCTATCAGCTTTGAACATCTAGAGACTAAAATCTTTGCCCATTTTTTTTATAGCGCAACTCTGTCATATTGGATGGAAAGCATTTGTGAACAGAAATTTTTAAGTCTTGCACCTGATTTTCAATTGGATTTACAGTCTAGATTAGGGGTCTCCAGCTCCATCAATCAAGATTGATTATCTCTTCAGCATGCCATCAAGTTTGGCAAAGGCCTGGTAATGAGCTGCTCTTTTGCTTCAGCTTTGCTGAAGCAGGGATGCATCTATAAACTGTAGAATAGTGGTTCTTGAGGACTGGAGATTAAGACCCCTGGTTTTGACTGTGCTTGGGACATTTGAATGGGCTTTGATCTACACCTTGGGATTGGCATTCCATTGTGGCTCTAGCTGTATAATTATTGGAGTTGTTATCTTACCACAAAGGAACCTCTATCAAAGTCAAACCTTTTTAGCCTTTATCAAGTTTTCTTCCAGGGTTATGCTTTATCTAACTCCACGTGTTTTCCTATCATCTCTGTTCAGCTTCTATGACAATGCTAAAGAGAAGCATCACCTCAGGATGATGCTATCATCACCATGTGCTCCTATGAGGTCTTTTTTGCCACACAGAGTGCTCTCCTATAAATGCCAAACTATAGTATTGTTTGACCAGAGCAAAAGCTTTTTCCTTGTCTTTGCTGTTTAGCTTTTGTCAAATTGTAAATGGCTGTTCCTTCTGGTTTTCATTCCCAGTATCATTCTTTGTTAATTTCTTCCTTAAATGCCAGATTTGCAGAGGGCACGATGTGTAGTTTTCCTTTTTAATTGGATTTCCCTCCTCCTGTGTTAAGTTGTGTTTGTCTCAGCAACCTTTCTATCAGTTATCACTTGTGCCATAGAGGGTTGAACAGTACTGTGGCTAGGTACAAAACAGAGGACCCATTTGGGATTGATCCCTAGACTGTTAGATGAAAGTCATGTGTGCTGACCAGTCAGCCAAAGGGATACCACCTTGTCCAAATAGCAGTTGGAGGCATAGTGACAGGACCCCACACTGTCACAGTACTTTAGGAGATATTCAAAATTTGGAATATTGTGTTTATTTTTCCTAACTCATTTTTAACTTCACCACAGTGTTAGACCATACCTGTGTGTTGTTAAAAGGCTTGCAGAGTTTATCAAATATAATTTGCTCTTTTGTAAAGCCTGGATTTGTTTTTTTAATGATACCTGAACCATTATCTGTTTCAGGGCGCAGTTAGGAAGTAAAACATTACAAGAAAAAAGCTGTACTTCAAATGTGGTGTGGCTCTTAAGCAAAAGCTTTTTCTTTCCCAACCATGATTACCTTTTACTTGAAAACATCCATTCAAGTACACTGATGTTGTGTCATTAGAATAAAGGGCATAAATTATTTTTAAAGAATGTGAATATTTTACTCTCCTTCCAGTTTCCCTATTATCCATCGAACTCAGTCTGTAAACCTGTCCCTATGAATAAATTAGAACATATACTGCTCCCTTTTCCACTTCATGTCGGCATCCCAGCCCCCACCTTCAGCTGCACCTGTCACCTGGGGGCCCCTGCCTACATTCAGGATCAATTTACATAACCTCATTTAGCAGTTCACAAATCAGAGCCATTAAGAGCTACTAACGGGAACCAAGGGTTCTAATTTAGCTTGCCTTTCACAGTGGGAAAATTGTTCAGTTCAGGCCTACAAATAAAGATCCAGGACTTAGCTTTGATTGTTGATTGTGATGGTAAATGTACAGATGATTAGAACAGATTTTCCCCCGTATTGATTTCCTGCCAAAACACAGCAGGCTCTGGTCCTGCACTGGAAAACCACAAGAGGAGGTGAGTACAGAGAGAGTTAGTTGCTGACATTGATTTGTACATATAACATGTTAAGTATAAAAATGGGAAATAAGAAAGAAAAATAGTTGGAGTCTAGCAGTACTGATGTTTATTTTATTTTATTTTTTCTGTCTAAATCAAGATTTTACTTTGCACCGAACCTCACGGCAATTGGTCCACAAATTAAATTTATTTAAAGTCTGTTTCTAGGAATTTATGTGTCATTTTTTTTTTTACTTATTACTTCTTGCACATCTGAAAGAACACTTCAAATAACAGCCGCAGAGAAGTTTAAAAGACTGGCTCCCTGCTTAAATCCTTTTATTTACGTTTGTGTGGCAATATGACAGTGGCAAAACCAATTCAGAGTCATGAATAGCTGGAGTCAAGAGCAGAAAAATTATTTTCAATCTGCATTCAATTTGGCAAAGATGGGGCTCATAGAGTAAAGAGGCTGATTCAGATTCCCACTTGTTTGCTGCTGAACTTGGTGGCATTATGAAGATTTTGCTTTTTTTCAGGGGGGGGATTTTTATTTGGAGCATGTCTAATTAAACACCAAATCAACCCTTTCCTGTTACCCATCCCCAGGCCCATATGTTTGCACTTGAGGCTGCAAGACAAGCAGGACGCAGCGCATGAGATGCATCCAGCCGCCTACAGATTATGTCTGTGATTGCATAACATCAGTCATCACTAGGTGGATAAGAGCTGCAATAACAGTGGGCCAGTGGAGTTGGCGAGGTTCAAACCATGGCTCTGCCAGACCCAGACGCATGCATTGACTGTTTAAAAGCTTCGGGGTTGAAGTTGCACAAAGAAAAACTGAAAAAAAATGAAAATGTTTATGAGGTGTGATTCAGTAAAGTGGCTCTGTCCAGCTTTGGTCCTGCAGTTCGTTTTTAGTAGTTTTCACTTGAAGATAATTTATTACAAGTGTGCAGAGCAGCTTCTATGTGGGGGCTGGGAACTGGGAGAATGGTGCTTGAAAATACTATAGCAACCAACAAGAGGTTGTGGGCTTTTGGTAAAAGCAATTCTGGTTTTGTAAAAAAGAGATAAGATAGCATGGGGACCAGAAGGGTGAAGCATGGCATTTTAACAGCACTCTGTTTAACAACAGATCATTTGTGTTCTTATAGCAAATAGGCACAAATGCAGCAGTCTGAGTTAATGCTTTAAAAAAAAAACTATACTTTTTATGTTAAATGATGTTAAATATGCTTTTGTTCTGAGAAAAAGCTGACTTGGCTCATTGAAGTCTGTGGTAGCTATAATGCATTGTTTCAAGGCAAAAGAATGTTAACAACCAATTTATTAGGCTCACTGGTAAAAATCTTTTTTATCTTAATTGTTTTGTTTGTTAGACAATCTTAAAAGACAGCATGATTTTCAAAGTTAATCATTATAGGCTGATCGATAGACTGAAACAGAAGTGGGACTGTCTGAGTTTTTGCAGTTGTACATCTAAGCAATAAGGAAAACACATTTAGGGTTCCTCAAGGCTTTCTTGTGTCACTTGTAAGAATATGTAAGAACTCAGTTTTTTGGATCTCTGATGACAAGTGGAGCTCCAGACCAAACTTTAGGAGACTCTACCACATATCCATTAAGATGATGTATGTCTGCATGTCACAAATTAATGGTTAACTTTCTTACATAAAGAAATATTTTGTTCTTGATCCAAAAAAAGCAAGGTTTGATGTCTGAAAATAAAGGGTTAAATGTCTAAACAGACTCTAACAAATAGTGTATGTTTTTTTTTAGGATGATAAATTACTGGCGTGTGTCACTAAGACGAGTTCCTTCGGAGCTGCATATTGGAGTTAAAAATCTGAGCAGACAAAAAAAGATCAAATGAAATTCTCTTTAAGTCTCTTTAAGTCGGTCAAAGTGTACTGTTTTCTTTACTGCTCTTTAATAGAAAAAATATCTATTAGGCAGCTTTAGCTCACCTGTAAAGTTGTTGCCAGAGTCAAAGACCAGACTGGTGTTTGACTTTTTATCAGAGGACAGTGGATGTCCTTAGGCCAGTGGCACAAACATACACATGCAGTGTCTCTTATAAACTTACCAGCTAAAGCCTTCAAATCAAGAATGAAAAGACTGTTATTAACTGAAGCTTAATTCAACAATTTGTATTTACATTTTCTAGCTGTAAACCTTTTTCTAAATGTGCATTCATTCATTCTTTCCTATTTGTAATGCTTAAATCTTTATGTTTTCATGCCCTTGATCTTTCCATTTGTTTGTTTCAGTTTGTCTCCCTGATAGACTGGCACATTGTTTGTGTTTAGTTATATGAACAATATCCAGTCTAAAAAATATCATATTAAATGCTCAGAAGAGCTACACTACAGCCAGTGTCTTATCTATCACTGATCGGAATAGAACCAGGGGTGAGGCAACTCGTATTGCTGTGTAGCCCACACAAATTACTTTTAATGAAGATGTAATTAATGTAAATAGACTGAACGGGTTTCAAAGCAAGCAACGACTCAAATGGATTTGCATTTCTCTTTTTTAGGGATGGGGGGTTCTCTGATTCGTCCTTTTGTCAGGCGCCTCTATTGATCACTCGATGTGTGTATCGCTCCGCATGTGTTTTCCTTCATTAAGAAATAACTGCTTCCTGATTACGCCCATCCCTGGGTTTAACGTGGCTTAATGTCTACTTTGTTCCTGTGTCATGGCGGAGGGCAGAGAGAATAATGTGCAAGTGGGTGGGCCGTGATTGGCCGTGCAGTAGGGCAATGGTGTTTAGGACGCTGGCTGCAAAGGGGATCAGTGGAGGGGTTAGAAAAGCAGAACCTTTGGGGCTGGCTCAAGCTCAGCATGTGGTCCCTGTAGCTCTGATTCATTCTCAGTTCTACCACTGCTTTTTAGTGAAGCTGCAGCGTTTTTCCCTATCAACAGGGGCGCTTCCAGGATATTATGAAAGAGGTTGTGAGATGGAAGCCATTGATCATCATGAAATAACACACATACACGATGTGTTTTGTTATACATACATGCTGTTAGAGCAGTAGGAAGCATCCAATATCAAATATATGAATCAATCTAAATAAATAAACAAATATTTGAATAAAGTTATTATACACAACATTTTCGAATTGTTCTATTTGCTAATGTTCCATACGTCTACTTCTACCAGTAATAATAATCTTTCTTTGTTTGTTTCTTTTATCCTGACAGTGCAGGGTGAGAAGCATTAGTTGAGAGATGTAATTGTGTTGTTTACTAGTAACAATGACCTGGCAGTAGGTAGAAGGAGCCGCATAATTTGGTCTATTGGCATCTGGTAGCCTAACAACAGATTTGGAAAGAAATTTGTGTTGCAACAAGAATAGAGAAGTGTTGCTGAAATACAAAGTGGCAAGTTTTCTATGTGTGGAGGTGCACCAAAATAAAGACAGAAACGGGGACTCATGGATAAGATTTTAACAGTTAAAAATTAGAGCTTTACAATTGATGCTACAAAAGAGCAGGAATATACTAAGACAATGAGGGGAGTAGGAACAGCTGTAGAGAAGAGAAAACAGGCAGACTGAAGGAAGGTGAATAACTAACAAAAAGGAAGCTAAGATAAACACACAAAAAAACACAGACCAAGGTAGAAAAGTTATTCACTGTTCTAAGATCATGTAACAAAGAACAGAACATGAGAATAAGTTAAACACAAAGGATGCATGAGCATGTGTAAAGGAACAATGCCTAAACAGGGAACAGGGGAGATCGATCGTAAAGCCAGTACTCGTAGTGACTTGACGACACATTCAACATCCCTCAGCTGTATGGGGGATGTATCAACTGACCCAGACACTGTAAGGCAACAAAGTAAACAAATGCACAAATAAATGGTGAAACTAACTGAGGTTTTCCCACTAATGTCTTTATATTCCATTTGATTAAAAACATTTAATGCATATCAGACACCCTGGTCGGGGGTACCACTAGGCAATGGCTCCCATCATTCCTTATTTGACAGTCCCATTGAATCTTCTTGGAATATTAAACTTCCTTTCAGCCAAAGATCTGAGTTATAGGCTTTTTGAGAAATGTTTAACATAAAGCCTTCTCAAATGCTGCTTCTCTTTGGAGATTAAAATATAAGCCTCGTATTCTTCTGATTTCTTTTATTTAATCATCAAATTGACAAGATTTTAAAAAACAACCTATATAGCCTATATCCTACTGTGCAATTGAGGCACCGGAATTACATACAGGGACGACTGGCCTCCCCAAAAAAGGAAAACTATTGAGTTGTGAGCAGAATTGCATGTTAGCTAATTGTTAATTTAAGCTGCTCGCAGTGGCTAATTATGTCAGCACAGCCAAGCCATTTGCATGATGGACCAGCCACCTGCCTGAAGGCGCTGCCAGAGCAAACTATATAATTACTGAACAGCAGTGGGGCAATTTTTGACTGTCGCCCCTTTTGTGTCACATGAATTCCTCGTAATGACATATTTCATTAGGGGGGCAAATATCACCCCCTCCTCCGGGGTGCTGAACAAAAAAGCACAAGTCTCAACAGGTTCTAATATACAGGACCTATTTACATTCACCTTCAGCCTGTGTTTTTATCAACCTGTAGTTATGTGCGTCTTTACTGTGAGTTAAATGGACAAGCAGTGGTTGTTTCTCACCTCGCCTCACACAGACTGTGTGCGGGTTAAAATGGACCAGGGCTTTTTTTAAAGTGATTGCAGCCTGAACTCATTAAGCTGTCAAATGTCTGGCTTTGGGATCTTGATTGCATATTGTGTTGCAACATTCAAGGAATTTTTTTTTTTTTTTGCCTGGCGAAAGAGACGTAGTACTCACTCACATGGAGAAATGGCTCAGTGATGGACCGTTGGGTTTAGGATGATCCAGCCAGTGGAGGTTCTTGAATGTATGATGACATCACATGGGCTTCTTGCTCCATTTGTGCCCTTGGAATCCCACAGATGGATGGATGGATGGATGGATGGATGGATGGATGGATGGATGGATGGATGGATGGATGGATGGATGGATGG
>JAUZNJ010029218.1:0-15559 GCA_034780135.1 Jordanella pulchra | reverse complement strand
AAACTGTTAAACTTTTTCCCGTTGTCCCGTGTGGTGTTCTGCATGTGGGTTAGAGCCCTTAAGCCCACCATGACACTGGGATCAAATCCCGCCAGGGGCCCTCTGTAGTGTGCACCTTGCCACATGAGAAAAGCAAGTTAATGAAGTTGATTTAAAAGCAAAAGATAAGTTGTTTTAAGGTTTTTTTATTTGTATCATTGAACTTAATACTGCCGGTAAAGAAAATAATGCTGGGTTAGGGCTACTGTAACTGTAAGAAATAACTGTAAGAAAACTGTTCTCACCTAGTTTAACAGTCAAGAATCTGTTAATTTTTACTCACAATATCTAGTTAAAATAAATACCTATAAAAAGTTTTTTGAATTCATATCCCTGATTGGGTTTGCATGAATATGACTCTGAATTCATATCCAACACATTTTTCAGTTTTTTCAAGCCTACGTCTAGTTACATATTTCTGAATCCATTAATTTTTGTAAAGCACTGATCTAGAAAAAATGTTAATGACAAATCTTTAAATGAACTCAAAAAAGAAGTTCATCCTAAAGGGATACTCAGGATTAAGGCAGTAGAATCCCATCAACATGGAAAATGTGTAGTGAACATTTCTGGGATCCTGAAAGATAATCAGCTCCCCTACCAGCACAGCCACATTGAAGATGTCAAAGTAAAGGCCTCTGCCAGATGGCCATCCTGAGCACTCAGATCCCCACCTCAATTCCTTCAATTAGCTTGTCCTGTGTTTCTCCATGTACATGAAAAAATGCAAACCCATGGGTTTAGTTATAACTGTGTTTAGCTACGTTGGGGAGGAGAATCTCTTCCAGCCTTTAAGAGCTGTTCACGCCCCTACCTCAGCCTAACTTCTGTCTCCTAGCAACCCAGTAAGCAGAAGGGGACTTCCCCCAAACTATTAAAGTTCAGAATACAAAATTGATGAAACTTCAGTTTCTCTTCTCCTCAGACTGTCATGTTTAGATCTAACCTTCTAACCCACATGCAGATCCACTCCAGAGACTGAGAATGTTTTAAGTGATTTATTTCCAAAAAAGGTGACGAAAACACAGGAAAACAATCCGGGTCCGTTGGGACCGTTGGGAAGTGTCGGCAGCCTCCTCTAGTTATACAGCTCCTGATGGCAGAATGGTTTCAGGTGTGTAGGTCTGCAGACGCCTTCAGGTGGAACAAAACCTCCAGCGCCCTCGGGTGGATGAAAACAGCTCCAGATCCCAACACAGAAATTCCCTTTAAACAAACGAAGCAAGGTGGATGAAAAATTTAATCTAAAAAGCTACGTTCCAACGCCATCCTAATGTCGATCTAATAATTCCATGACTGAAGCACTAAACTGCCCAAATTAAACACAAGTGAAGCAGAAACTAACTAAGGTTAGTCAACTTGTTAACATTGCTACATGCTACATGTTTAAAATACAACACAACAGACATCATAATGTAATCTAATAAAAACCCTTTGAGAAAATTTCAGTCATAAAATCTTCGTTTGGCGCAGGCAGGGTCTGTTTGAATCAGTAAGACGACTGGTATCACTCCGCCTCCATCGACCGTTAAACAAGTTACGTCAGATTCCTTTTACCGATAAAAGTAATACTATTAGATAAATATAGAGAAAAATATATTAGAATTCTATAATATTACAAGTACAATCTTTTTATTTTTACAATTTAAAAAAAAAATTAAATTGAAATTCAATTAAAGAAATTTTTGATTTAGGTCCAATAAAAAAAAAGGTCATATAAAACCAACTTAAAAAGGTCTTATCTTACACATAATGTAAATGATCATAGGTTAACTTATTCAAACCCATGGTTTGAATAAATTAACGCACTTAAAACCCACATGCAGAAGACCCCAGGAGAACAAGAATCAGTTAAATTTACTTTATTTTTAAATAGACTGAAACAGTCTAGATAAACAGGAACCTGTAACAGGTTGACAATGACAATGGCTCACTGGAGGAAAATAAAGGGGATGGTGAAAAGAGGGCAACTGGAGGTGAATAAAAATTTCACATAGGAGAGATCTTAATTGTGGAGAAGAAGGTCCATAGAAAATGAGGGGATCCCTGAGTATTCGCAGCTTGAGCACCTGGTGATGTTGAGACAGTGAATGAATCCAATTGGTGGTTCGAAAAAAAAAGAAAGGAGCAGTGGAGGGCAGACACCTTGGCAGGGCAAGGTAACAAAGGAGTGGTTCGTCTGCCTGCAGGAGAATCCAGAAACAAGTTTATTTAGACAGAGGAGTTTTAGGTGGGACTCGGGCAACCAGTGGGTAAGATGTGTCTCGAGCAGAAACCTGAAAAGATGAAACAAGGAGTTACTCAGGTTCTTGGAAAAACACAGAGAGTAACGCTCAGGATGTCTCAGAGTACCAAACACTAAGGCATCAATGTGCAGACTATCCTCTCCTCTTAAGCTTCAGGAAAATGAGGAGGCGAGCTGCAGGGGAGCTCGTTCCTGAAGTGCGCCCTCACCCAGAACGATCTCAACGTGCCTACTAGTGAGTAAATGAGGAACCGCAGACCAACAAAAAATACGACGAAAATCCCCCAATCCTAACATGTTGAGCTTTTATAAGTAATTTCTTCAGCTGCTGTTACCCCAGCAGAATATGGAGAAAGAGATCACTCTCCACAACAGACTTATAGAAGATATACAGTACCTAAGCTTCCTTAGGAAGTACGGTCTGCTCTGTTTCTTCTTTTGACGGCTTCACAGTTGTATCTAAAGTCTAGTTTGTTGTCCAAATGAAAACCACATGATTTATATCCATGTGATGTTAGCAGGATTCAACTTGTTCCAATTTCTTCTGAAATCTACAATCATTTCCCTTGTTTTGTTGACTTTCAGGATCAGATGATTGTTTCCACATCATGAAACAAAGCTGTTCACCAGATCTCTCTACTCAGCTTTGTGTACATCTTTGTAAGATGACTGTCTGGTACTGGAAGTCAGAGGTAAAGAGAGTAAAACAGAAGGGTAAGTGTACTGTCCCCTATGGTGCTCCTGTGCTGCTGACTACTTGATCAGACAGTTAACTCTTCATTCTAACAAACTTTAGCCTGTTTGTCAGGTAGTCTTTGACCCAGGGGATTCCTTGACGGGGCGCCTGTGGAGCTGGATGACAGTTACCTTTTACATCTGTGCTTCTCTCTGTATGTCTGCTTTTGTCTTCTCTAACCCCAGTCGGTCTTGGCAGTTGGCCTGGTTCTGCTGGAGGTTTCTTCCTGTTAAAAGGGAGTTTTTCCTCTCCACTGTTGCTATATAAATGAGAGCAGAATTTAAATTCACTCAAGGTTATCAAATAGTTTTAAAGATCCCAACTCAGCTTTTAACCTACTCCATCCAGGCCACTGGACTTGATAGTATCACCATGACTTTGATATGTACATCTTCAGAGTACCCATTCACCTCAGTGTTTCTGGTAATCACCATGAACACGTGCCTATTGCCTCTGCCTTTTATGTCCTTTATCTATATTACACCTTCTGCATTTTCTGAACCATGGAAGTAGTTGTAGAAACAATGATTTTTGTTCACAAATATACTCAGAATCACAAAACCAGGAGAGGGAATTGTTTATGGTGTTTTATTAACAGATTTACAGTCATGTCGTAGCGCATCATCTTCCTCTCATCTCCGTACTCATCTTTCTGCTCTGCTTCTCTGAAGTGGACCACTACAACACTGGATGTCTTCATGCTTCTGTTTTCTACAAGATAAAATATATTTTTAGTGCTGCATAAAGTTGAGTCATGAGGACTGATTAATAATAATAATAATAAATAGTTAATAATTCGCACTGTTCTCACCTGCGCTCCTCGGCGTCTCCACCTCTGAACATAGGAAGGTGCTCCTGTCATGACGGGTTTGAATTGTTTAGCCCACATGCAGAACACCACGACAGGAGAGAGTAACTAGATGAAGATTTTTTATTAAAAATACTGAAGGGTTGGCGAGACGCCACGGAACCAGGCCAGAATTAAGCGGCAGGTGTCGAAAAGCCGCAATCACTGAGGGAGGAAACAGAGCGGGAGTTCAAGGTCCGTGGGAGCTGACAGTGTTGAATGAGTGATTGAGTCTGTTAGCTTACAGTTGCTGATGAGGGATGTCTCCGGGAGGGGTTGTGTAAGATCCGGGTTCAGAGTCTCTCTAGTGATCCAAGAACCAGAGGGGAAGCGCAGTGAGGAGCGGACAGGCCGACACAGACCAGACGGAGAGCCAGAAGAGGTTTTGGCTGCCAGTGTGGAGTTGGACCATTGAACGGTGGAAGGCAACGAGGAAGGTGAATCCAGGAGCTCGGGCAACCAGTGGGTATTTTTCCACAGCGTCACGAAGGGAACTTGGAGATAGGTAGACGCTAGACCTCTGGCGATTCAGATGGTCACTGAAGCACTCAGGCAAAACACTCTGCTCTGATGATCTGGCAGGAACTTCTTCTTATACAGCGTCTGATGAAGCTAGATAGGATGCAGCTGTGTGGAAACGGTGAACTGCACTCCAAACATGACTTGGTGCCATCTAGTGGAGAGAAAGGACTAGGCAACAGAGAAAGAGCCCAAAAAGGAGGCAGAGGAAACCCAGGATCATGACAGTACCACCCCCTCAACGGCCGCCACCTGGCGGGCCAGAAGAACAAGATGGCAACGAAGAGTGGTAGTCGGAGATGAGAGTGGGATCGAGAATAAAGGAACCAGGAACCCAAGAGCGGTCCTCCTCATGAAATCTCACCTGAAGTCATGTGACATTTAATGAAATCTCACAGTATTTCATGCTGTCAACGTCAGAACAACACAGGAAGTGATTGGCCAGACCCGAGCTGATCTACAAATATAGTGATGGATGCCACATCATGTTTGTGGACCCATCCTTTTTACTATAACTCTGTGAACTCGCCTGCGCGCACACAGCAACTCAGGGGGGATGTTTAGGGTCGGAAAAGGAAGCGCAATTCTTACAGTTTATTATGCAAAAAAAAATTGCTCTACCTTACGTGGTTTGAATTCTACCGGCATTTGAAAAATATGTATGCATCTCGGATCGCCGGCGATCCGGTCGTCCATAAAGGGTTCGTAATATCCTCTATTTCCCAGGTTACAGTGGCAATGGAACAACTAGGAGGTAGGATAGATGCCAGTTCCTTATCTGAATCATCTAATGAGTGCAGGCGAGAGAGAGCATCTGGCTTGATATATCGAGACCCTGGACGATAGGATATGGATAAGTTGAATCGAGAGAAAAAGAGTGGCCGACTGAATGTAAGAAAGGTTCTTGTGGTCCGTCCAAACCTGAACTGGATGCTCCACTCCCTCCAGACAGTGTCTCCACTCCTCTAAAGCGAGCTTAATTGCCAGTAGTTCGCGATCCCCGACGTCATAGTTCCTTTCAGCAGGAGAGAGCCTGCGGGAGAAAAAGGCACAGGGATGGGTCTTGTTATCCTTGAAAGAAATTTGTGACAGGACTGCTCCCACCCAGTGTCAGAGGCGTCAAATTCTAGAATGAATTGTCTGGATGGATCGGGCTGGATGAGAACAGGTGCATTGGCGAAGAGGCTCTTGAGACGGGTGAAGGCCGTCTCTGCTTCCGGAGTCCAAGTGAAGGTGGTTTTGGTAGACATGAGAGCAGTGAGAGGTGAGGCAGTCTGACTATAGTTCCTTATAAATCTTTGATAGAAATTGGCAAAACCCAGGAAGCGTTGGAGTTGTTTTCTGGTCTCCGGGGTAGGCCAATCCAGCACAACTCGGATCTTTTCTTCGTCTGGTCGGACCTGTCCATCTCCTAAAACGAAACCCAGGAAAGTGACTGAAGGTTGGTGAAACTCACATTTCTCTGCCTTGACGAAGAGCTTGTTCTCGAGGTGTCTCTGAAGCACAAGGCGGACGTGGCGAGTATGCTCTTCCTCTTAATGAGAGTAAATGAGGATGTCATCCAAGTATACAAAGACAAAAACATTCAAAAAATCTCTCAGGGCATCATTTACTAGAGCCTGGAAGCAGGCAGGGGCATTGGATAATCCAAAAGGCATGACACAGTACTCGAAGCGCCCAATAGGGGTCTTGAAAGCGGTTTTCCATTCGTCACCTTGACGAATGCGAAGAAGGTGGTAGGCGTTCCGGAGATCCAATTTTGTAAAAATGGTGGCACCATGTACTGGTTCGAAGGCTGAAGACAACAATGGAAGAGGATACTTGTTTTTAAGAGTTATGTTGTTTAAGCCCCTGTAATAGATGCATGGTCTTAGGGATCCATCCTTCTTCCCAACGAAGAAAACCCGGCTCCTAGGGGGGAAGAGGAAGGACGAATAATCCCAGCTGCAAGGGATTCCTTTATATATTTTTCCATAGCCTCCCGCTCAGGACGAGACAAATTATAAAGCCTGCTGGTGGGTAACGGGGCTCCTGGCAAGAGATCTACTGAGCAATCATAGGGACGATGTGGAGGAAGAGACAGAGCTTTGGACTTAATGAAAACCGGTCCCAGATCATGATATTTGGATGGGATGGTGGATAAGTCTACTGGATCCGCCTCCTGGGGTTCTGCTGTGGATGGACCTGGAGGAACAGCTGAACGGAGACATGATGAGTGACATGATGTGGACCAGGACTCAACGAGCTTCTTAGACCAGTTTATGTGAGGATTGTGGAGCTGTAACCAATTGAATCCAAGAACAATGGGAGGATTAGCGGAAGAAAAAACAAAAAAGGAGATAATTTCACGATGGTTGCCGGAAATAATGAGATGGAGAGGCTTGGTTTTGTGGGTGATCTGGGGAAGTTTTCTTCCATCAAGGGCTGATACTCTGAGCGGCACGGGGAGAGGTTCGGTTTCCAAACCCAACTGCGAGATAAGGCTCTGGTCAATGAGGTGGTCCGCCAATCCCCTCGCAGCTAATGGCGGACCTGGTGGTTTAACCGGACAGGGCAACGGGCAATGAAGTGACCTGGAGAACCACAGTAAATACAAAGGCGATCTGACACTCGTCACTGCCGCTTCTCTGGAGAAAGTCTAGTGCGCCCAATCTGCATGGGCTCTGGCTCAGGCGGAGGCCGGGGGGGAGAAGCTGCAGGAGGGGGAGCGGTGCCTCCGCGGGGTTTTAACTGTTGCCCCTTGGCTTGGATGCGGTGGTCAAGTCGAATAGACTGGCTAATTAACTCATCCAGAGAGAGGGTTCCTCACGAGTGGCCAATTCATCTTTTATTTCCTCATTTAAAGCGTGGTAAAATGCGCTCTTAAGAGTTCCACCCCGAGGAAAGAGCTTTTATGCGGAAATCGATTGAAAAATCAGCCACCGATCTGTCTCCCTGTTTTAGGTTCCAGAACTCACGGGAGTTAAAGGACTTATCAGCGTCATGGCTGAACACCTGTCTGAATTCTTTTAAAAATTCCACAAAGGAAAGGTTAAACGGAGCAGCAAAGGGAAAATGGGCTTCTGCCCAGGATAACGCTCGACCAGAAAGAAGTGAGAGAACATAGGCTATTTTAGCGTTTTCATGAGGGAAACTACTGGGAGCTTGATTAAATATAATGGAGACTTGCAAGAGGAAACCATTACACTTGCTGGGCTCACCTGAGAATCTCTCCGGGGGAGGGTGACGAACATCCGAAAACCCGACCGGAGCCACCAGTTGAGTTTGAATGGCGTCCGCAGGGCTAACCTGTTTGGCCGAGTGTTCTGTCATGACAGGTTTGAATTGTTTGGCCCACATGCAGAACACCACGACAGGAGAGAGTAATCAGATGAAGTTACTTTATTAAAAGTACTGAAGGGTTGGCGAGACGCCACGGAACCAGGCCAGAATTAAGCGGCAGGTGTCGAAAAGCGAGGGAGTAAACAGAGCGGTGAGTTCAAGGTCCGTGGGAGCTGACAGTGTTGAATGAGTGAATCAGTCTGTTAGCTTACAGTTGCTGATGAGTGATGTCTCCGAGAGGGGTTGTGTATGATCCGGGTTCGGAGTCTCTCTAGTGATCCAAGAACCAGAGGGGAAGCGCAGTGAGAAGCGGACAGGCCGACACAGACCAGACGGAGAGCCAGAAGAGGTTTTCACTGCCAATGTGGAGTTGGACCATTGAACGGTGGAAGGCAACGAGGAAGGTGAATCCAGGAGCTGGGGCAACCAGTGGGTATTTTTCCACGGCGTTATGAAGGGAACTTGGAGATAGGTAGACGCTAGACCTCTGGCGATTCAGATGGTCACTGAAGCACTCAGGCAAAACACTCTGCTCTGATGATCTGGCAGGAACTTCTTCTTATACAGCGTCTGATGAAGCTAGATAGGATGCAGCTGTGTGGAAACGGTGAACTGCACTCCAAACATGACTTGGTGCCATCTAGTGGAGAGAAAGGACTAGGCAACAGAGAAAGAGCCCAAAAAGGAGGCAGAGGAAACCCAGGATCATGACAGCTCCCCACATTTCCAGCAGCTCTCCTCACAGCAATGACCTAGTAATTGGTCACGATCCCCAGAAAAAAATAAGATATTAACCTTTGGGTTATTGCTGTGGTGCCAAGTATGGTTAACAAAAAAAAAAAAGAGTCTAAACTGGCCGGGCTGAAGTTGGCGTCCGGCTGTTGCTTCCTATCAGAAGTTAAGCTAAAAAAGTGTTTCTTCTACTTTGTCATAGTAGAAGCTCTCCAATAGCGGCATAAAATTAACTGAAAAATCGATGGATGTGATGCAGAGATGATTTAAGTCACTGAAATGATAAAAACAAGAGATTGTGTGGCTGCCATATTTCCAGAGACGGAAAGTACAACCAGACACCAACTTCATATTTTATGCTTCGAAAACGTATATCTGCTTAGTAAGCTAGCTACAAATATGATGAACATTATTGTTCACTGTCCTCAGAAAACAGAATAATAATATTTTGGTTATAGTTGTGGTGCAAATTATTGTTTACATGGAAAGAAACCAAAACAAAACAATGAAGCTCATAATGTTAAGCTGATTGATCACTGTAATCTGAACCTTAATGTAGAAATAACAGATGGTAATATCAGAAATATAACATACCATGCCAGATATCCCCGGTGCTCTTCAGCTTCTGTTTTTTATCTGATCCTTAGATTGATGAAATTCAGCTGTTTTCCATCTGCTGGACAAAGTTTGTTCTGTTTCCTTTTTTCCCCTCTTTCTCCCACGCTGACCTCCAACAAGTTGTGACGCTGCTGCTGACTCATCGGTTCCCTCTGCAGAACCACCTAGTCAGCGGTGCCGGAGGAGCACCGAAGTTCCTGCTTTAGCACCTCTTTTGTTTAGTCAAAACAAAAGCAAGCCGTGCTGAAATAGGTTCGGGCACCGGAACTGGCACGGAACCGCTTCGGTGGAAAAGACCTAAAGGTGGTGGAGAATTACAAAGCTAAGATCCTGTGGGACTTCCAGAAACAAAAAGACAAAAGGTTGGTGGCCAACCAAGCATATATTGTGATCATTTTTTAAACAAAGTGATCATAGTGGCCATCTTATATGATGGAAACATTAGGAACAAAGAACACGAGAAACTTGAAAAATACCAAAGGCAAAGGGTAGAACTAGAAAGAGCCTGGAAGGTAAAGGGTTAGAGTTAAGGTGAGGGCAAATGTAGTGGACTGGTCATTGGCGCACTGGTGGCAGAAACCCCTACAGTGGAGAAGCGGCTCCAATGGATATCTGGAAAAACAGAATAGAATAGAATTCAACTTATTTGTTATTGCACTGTCGCAAGTACAAGCAACGAAATGTAGTTTGCATCTTTCCAGAAGTGCTATACAGAATATAGATGAAGGGTATTTTCTTTCCTGGAACCTTCAATAAAAGAACCACCGACAACGTATATGAATTTTTTGACAAAACTTTTGCAAAAGGGGAAGACCCAGCGAACTGCTCCTCCAAGCAAGTTCACAGAGTGTTCCGAACTCCTTTGGCTCCAGCCCGCCTTATATTTTCAGAGAAAAACAGATAAGGAATACAGCAGAGAGTGCACACAGAATTCAAGGTCTGGGAAATACACAGTCACAGGAAAAATGAAAAGACTGATCTGACCTCCGGGTCAGTTTAACACTTTACTGATTAACATTAGACTGAATATGAATCTAAAGTAATAAACTGATTAGCATTAGACTGAATATGGATCTAAAGTAATAACAAAATGATAATACTAAAAAATCTCTAACATTTCCCCATTTTTATCATTTTCAAAAAGCCACGTACAGAAAGGAAAAGGAAAGAAAAGAACCAATAAATGCAAGTTTTTTTTTCTAATCTAAACAAAGAAAATACACAATGAATTAATGGAATATAATATAATAAATGAAAAATAAAAGAAACAGCAAAATATCAAATGCAGTTTTCTCATCACTAACACCTCTTGTTTTATCACTTTCGGTGTAGGAATCATTAACTTCATCAGAAAACAAGTGGTCTTCATTTGTGTCATAGGTCATTTTCACCACCTGATAGTTAACCACAGCAGTGTTAATTGTCTTTAGCATCATGTTTCGAAAGCATGGAATAATGCAACTTGTGAACAAGCAAAAAAGAAGCAAAACACACCCAGAATAGGTGTTCCAAACTTTAACAGTAAATTCCACCACGGTCCGGAAGTGAGCCAAGAGAGAAAGTCAAAAGGAGATGACCCCTGTGTTCCACTTTCCACGCAATGTTTAAGTTCCTCCAGTTCATGTAGAGCATCAGAAATAGTTCCTGTTTCGTCCTTTTGTCTGATGTGTGATGTTAAAACTCATCTCCTGAAGCAAGTTGTCACAGTCTGGGTTGTCCTTCCAAACTTTGCAGCCGGGGGTCACCCTCTGACCCCTGCAGGCGATGCAGTTGATGTGATCTGGTGTTGTTTCGCAGTAGGTGTAAACTTTGTTACACAGGTTCCAAGGTAACATTCCAAGAGAAACGTGTCCGTTGTTGTAAACACAGCTCCTCAGAGACCCGGGTTTAGCTCCTGCTAAGTAAATGGTCTCTGGTATTTTCCATGCGACTTGTGGAAACAGTGGAAACGGAAGTACGTCAGCCTGAAATGAACAGTTCATAGATCCAAAAAGTCATTTCACAGCATCTCCTGTTCGAAGTAGAACAGAATAATCCTTTTTGCACCATTTGCAGTTTCTTCTTTTCATGTGGACGCTGAGTCGTGGTCGCATGCTCAGGCCATAGAGACACATCTGTTTGTCATCAGTGATGCTCCCTGGGTGCAGACCTGAGTTTTGTGTGGCTATTGGCAGCTACGCACACACATAGCAGTTCACCTCGTTCTCCTCGTGAGCAGTCCTGTTCATCAGCTGCCACCATAGGTTGGTGCTGTAGTCATGTGGGTGGAACGTGAGGTCACTTCCTTCTCCAAGCATCAGACATGCTGCAGTCACAGTGCAGTAGGAGATCCATCTGGCATATGGAGTCCCCATTGCTGCTCGGCGTGCGGAGATGTCAGAACCCCCAAACTAAAAGTGAGAATCTCAACACTCTCTGCAGCTTGCAGTGACTGAGATGTATCCAGCTGGGTCTTTCAGCAATCTTTACAGCTGTTGGTGTGGTCATCAGCCCTTGGAACGGTCCTTCCCACCGTGGACTCGCCCAGTTCTTTCGTTTGATGACCTTTATGTAGACCCAGTCACCTGGCTCAATGGGAGCGGCCTCCTGCAACGGAAAAGAATCAGAAGGCAGTAAATTTGCACTGGACACTTCCTTCAGTTTAAGAGTCCTGATCATATAGTCTACTAGTGTCTGTTCTTTATCAGCTTTCTGTAAGTTTGGTGCAAACAGAGGCAATCTACAAACTCAACTAAGAAAAGTATCCTAAGTTCATGAGGATCTCAGAGGACAGGCGGTTCTTCCTCAGGGTCCTCATGAAGAAGAGGCGCTGGTGCCTTCTTGATGAGTTTGGAGCAGCTGGTCGTCCAGGTCAAGTCCTCGGAGATGTGGACTCCCAGGAACTTAAAGCTGTCTACACGCTCCACTGCTATCCCTTTTACGTAGATGGGTGTGGGTGAGCATTCCTCCTGAAGTCCATGATGAGCTCCTTGGTCTTTTTGGTGTTCAGCTTTGTTCAGCTGTTCTCAGGTTGTTTTTGTTGCACCACTCAGCCAGACGGTCAACCTCCTCCCTGTAGATGGCCTCATTGTTGTCTCTGATGAGGCCGATCACAGTGGTGTCATCTGCAAACTTGATGATGGCGTTAGAGCCATGGACAGGTCTGCAGTCGTAGGTGAGGAGGGAGTAGAGGAAGGTACTCATCACATAGCCTTGTGGCACTCCGGTGTTTATGATGAAAGTGGATGAGAAGTGGTTGTCCAGCCGGACATGTTGGGGTCGACTGGTCAGGAAGTTGAGCAACCAGTTGCACATGAGTGAACTGATACCGAGGTCTGAGTTTGGTAATGAGTTGTGATGGGATGACAGTGTTAATTGCTGAACTAAAGTCTAAGAACAGCATTCTAGCGTAAGTGTTCTTGCTGTCCAGGTGAGTAAGGACAGTGTGCAGCGCTATGGAGACTGCATCCTCTGTGCTCCTGTTCTGCCTGTATGCATATTGGTGAGGTCCAATGTGAGGGGGAGACAGGATCTGTGGTGTGCTAAGACCAGTCGCTCCAAGCACTTGGTAATGATGGGAGTGAGGACTACCGGGTGGTAGTCACTGAGTCTGGTTGGGTTGGAATTCTTGGGGATTGGGACGATGGAGGTAGCCTTGAAGCAGGTCGGTACCACAGCACGGGCCAGAGACAGGTTGAAGATGTCTGTCAGCAGTCCTGCCAGCTCCTCAGAGCACACACTGAGGATGCATTCAGGTATGCCATCAGTACCCACAGCCTTGTGGGAATTAATTTTGCTCAGGCCTGTTGCTACATCAGTGAAGAGGAGAGTCAGTGGCTGTTGGTCTGGATTGGTGGCTGCCTTGGTTGCAGCTGTGGTGTTCCCTCTCTCAAAACGAGCATAAAAGTTGTTAAGCTTGTTGAGGAGGGAGACATCAGAGGAGGCAGAGGAGGTGTTGGGGTTCTTGTAGTCTGTGAGAATCTGAAGGCCTTGCCACATACGTCAGGAGTTGGAGTTGGAAAAGTGATCCTCCACCTTCTTTTTGTAATGGTGCTTAGCCTTCTTGATTCCTCTCTTCAGCTCAGTCCTGGCTGCACTGTAGGTCTGTGCATCCCCCGACCTGAAGGCGATGTTGTGGGCCTTCAGCAGGAGACGAACATCTTGGTTCATCCAGGGTTTCTCGTTGGGGTACATGGTAATGCGTTTGTGGGTGGTGACACAGTCTAGGGTCGTGGAGATGAGGTCCAGTACAGATGAAGCATACTGATCCAAGTCTGTGTGGTGGAAAGTATTCCAATCTGTATTCCTGAACTGGTATTGGAGCACAGCGTATGAGCCCTCTGGCCACACCTTTACTGTTCTCACAATGAGTTTCACATGTATGAGTGGTGAGTACCGAGGTGTGAGGCACAGGGAGAGGTGGTCTGATTGTCTCATGTGGGGGAGGGATGTCGCCTTGTAAGCTCCAGCCAGAATGGAGTGGACATGGTCCAGGGTCTTGTCGTCTCTGGTGTGGCAGGAGAGACTTTGGTGGAATCTGAGGAGGACTGTCTTCAAGTTGGAGTGGTTGAAGTCACCCGCAACAATAAAAGCAGCCTCGGGGTGTGTGGTTTGGTGTTTGCTAATGACCGCATAGAGTTCTTTCATTGCTAGATTGGGATTAGCATCCTTCTTCCTTTAGAAAGAAGGAACATGAAAATGTGGAGAAGTACCAAGGGTTAAAAGAACAGCTAGAACAGATGTGAAAGGTCAAAGTCGACGTGGTCCCTGTGGTAATAGGAGCACTCGGAGCAGCGACCCCCAAACTGGGAGAGTGGCTCCAGCAGATCCCAGGAACAACATCTGAAGCCTCAGTCCAGAAGAGCGCAGTCCTAGGAACAGCTAAGATACTGCGCAGAACCCTCAAACTCCCAGGTCTCTGGTAGAAGACCCGAGCTTGAGGATGATACAGATACCACCCTATAAGGATGAGAGAGTGATTTTTTATACACACACACACACACACACACACACGCACACACACACACACATATAAATATATATATATAGCAGACTATCACTTATTTTGAGAAAAAATGCTGCTTTTTCTTCCAGACCAATTATACCAACCAGAAATGACCAATTATATTGCATCTCATAAAGAAAGAAATTTGTATCATCTATCTTGAGTTTGCTGTTTCAAACCCATTTAGTTATTGAATAAATACATTGAGGGAAGACTGGAGTGATTTACAGAGCTTTTTTAATCAGTGGCAGACTTACCAATTTTGGGGTCCCAGGTGAACCTCAGCCCTCATCCAATTAAGTCTTTATGCCCCAGTCGGCCCTGAGTGTAACAGAGTCTGTTGAGCTGCAACAATGTTCATGCTTCTATACTGTGAACCGGATAGCAGTTCCTCTCATGTCCTCTACAGCTAAAAAAATAGATGCTGATCCTTCAGCTCTCTTTAACAGATATACATATTACTCTGGAGGAAGCTGTCATTCAATGGGCCCCTCGGTGCTTAATACAAAATGGGTGATATGTCTAAATTAGCAACAATGCTGCAATGTGCAGACAGAAGCATGGGTGTGTGATGGGCTTTCCTTTACCTCCCATAGTAGAAAATTTATACATGGAAGAAGTGGAAAGCAGAGCTCTACATCCATACATGGGAACCAAACCTAGTAGCTGGTTCAGATATGTGGACAACACACGGGTCAAAATAAAGACCAAGGACATCAACACCTTCACAGACCACATCAACGCAGTGGACAGAAGCATCAAGTTCACTCGAGAAGATTTAAAAGATGACAGCCCTGCTTTCCTGGACTGAACAGTTTACATCATGGAAGACAGACAAGTTAAAATAGAAGTCCACAGGAAACCCCCACACACTGACCAGTATCTCCATTTGACTCTCACCACCCACTGGAACACAAACTAGGTATCATCAGAACCTCCAAACATAAGCAGAAACCATTCCCACCACTAACAGAAGGAGGACGAAAGAACAGGAACATATCAGGACAGCCTTGAAGAACTGTGGCTGCCCCAGATGGGCTTTCTTAAAAACCAACAAGAAGAGGCCTGCTGAGAGGGAACAAAACAGAAGAAAGACATTGCCATTCCATACGCTGCTGGAGTCTCTGAAAAACTAAGGAGGATCTTTAACCAGCATCGGATCCCCGTGCATTTCAAACACCCTGAGACAAAAACTGGTCCACCCCAAGACTGATCACGTGGTTTACAGTGTTCAGTGTAGTGAACAATGCACAGACCTGTACATTGGAGAGACCAAGCAACCTCTGCACAGGTACATGGCTCAACACAGGAGGTCTAATTCCACAGGACAGGACTCATTTCTGTCACGGTTTGAGGCAAACGTCTGACCCACATGCAGAGCACAACAGAAGGAAAACAGGTAACAGGTTAGTGAGTTTATTGTAGAGGTGAACAAAGATAGATCTATGGTCTCGAATTAGTTCTCTTCTTCAGTGAATGGGTGGACTGGCGAAGGAGGAGGTTGGGAGCTGGAGGCTG
>JAUZNJ010029217.1:0-15560 GCA_034780135.1 Jordanella pulchra | reverse complement strand
CTGTTTGCCGTGCTGCCTTTTCTGAGGACACATCACCTGTAACCCTGTTTCTGGACTCTGTATTTATTAAACCTCTTTTTGCTACAACCTGGTTCCGCCTCATCCTCACCACCCACCAAACAACCGCTTCATGACAGTTTCAAGGTATTTTAAGGTATACTGTCTGTAATTATGTTAAGACTAACTGCTCTTAGCCTTGTGCCCACTTTAGCCATATGCACGGCTTAAAAATCTGTACTGTAGACCTTAAGGGATAAGGGATAAACATCCTAACTTTAGGGTTACTGGAATTTAAAATATGCCTCTACTTGAATTAATGGGTTTGGGCCGAAAAAAAACTGACAACTATAGCACATAAAACTATTGATTAACATCAAAATAAAGTTGTTTAGAAGTAGTATTTTGGAGCAAAGATTTACTTTGGCTGATTATTATCCTATAAAGAAGGGAAATGTTAAATTAAAGGAAGGAGCTAAAGGAAAACTTTAAGAAAAGTATTTGAACTATACTTACTTTGTTGGACAACACGGGTGATGATCCTCTCTAAAAATAAGAGAAAACATTAATTTAGTGAATAAAGAACATGTCAGAATTTAGAATATACAACTATAACTGTATCACAAATATCAGTGCTTACTCATAAATGTAAGGGGTATTTCCTGATATCTGTATCCTGAAACAAACTGTAAAAATATTGAACAGGTTATTAAAGCAGGACAGTATAATAAAAGTGCATATTATAAACTAAAGTGATCCCTTACAGTCTAAAGGATCAAGGCTCACATTTTACCTCATACAGAAGCAAACATAGTTCCCTTTATAAGTACTGAAGCTTTGATCAAAACTTAATTCACCTTGATTTGCATGTAAGTAATGAGCTTCCTGAGTATCATCAAGAGATCCTGGCTCCCTACAGGGATATCTGGAAGAGAGCAGAGGAACTTAACCACAAATAGACTTTTACTGCAGTTAACAACAAAAGATTACGTGTCTTGACAGATTTAATAATGGAAGGGAATGATAATGAAATTTACCATGGAATTCCTACCTTCAGGGTATAAGATTTGGTCAACGAAATGAACAACACCGTTTGTGGCCATTTTGTCGGTTTCTGGGAGTTGCACAGAATTTACTTGAACAGCATCATCTGCCTGAGAATAAATGATAAAAGTGTGACATATTTGACAGCAATAACACAGATCTCCAGGAAATGGTAGCTGCATGCTGCAGACTATGGTATCACAATTTAGGGTGAGTATCTAACATGTGGTTACTAACAAAATAACTGCTAAATATTCAGAAACCCAAACCCTCTATGATTAAACATATTTATAAAAAAGTAATTTCCTTTATTAGAATGTTTGGTGATGTATGCTTACATATTTCAGTTTAAGGTTGCTTCCCTGGAGAGATTTTAAAAGATTTGTCACACGAGCCTCCAAACCACCTCCAATGACAATACTATTACTAAAGTGATATAGAAGAATTGTCTTGAGAGCATTAAGGTCGCCTGAAAAAAAAATAAAGAGCAAAACATTGTTTATTAAGAAACTTGTAAGAATTTGAACTGCCACCATAAGTGCAGGAGTGATATAAACAGGTCAAGTCATTATGTTAGAGGCACCTTTCAAGAGGTTCACGTCTCTTTCAGTCAAAGATGCAAACGCCTTATCGCTGGGGGCAAACAGAGTAAAGCTTCCCTCCTGTTTGAGCAGGTCTGTCAATCCAGCTGCCTCCATTAGAGACAAAAAGATCCTGCAGCACAAAGAAAGGGAAAAAATAGATGGTTGTAAGCAAAGAGGGGGAATAATTTGCCTAGAGCTTTTTTTTTTTTTAATTAAATGTAGAAATAAGAAAGTGGTTTGAGAAATACCCAGAACACAAAACACAAAAGTCCACTTTTTTTAAAACTGTGCACAACTTACTTAAAACGTCCGTTTTCAGTCAGAATCTCAAACATTGATTTTTCTGCAGGTTTCAAAATAGTTCTCATGAGATGAAGGGCTCCATTGCTCCCTTCTTTACTGCCTCTTATTAGGCAGGAGTTCTCAATACAGACCGCCTACAGAGAAATCCAAAAGTTAAATGAAAAGATTGAGGCAATGTTTCCAAAAAGTATTGTGATTAATGGAATAATGACATGAAAAATGATGTGTTTCTCTAGTGGTATAAAGCTCTCATTTTTAGGTAGGATTCTGGAGAAGATGACGCACCGTGCGGTAAATGAAGACCCTGAGAATTTTTCCTCCAAGTGTCTCCAGCTGCTGGCCATTATACAGGCGTCCAAGGCCAATCTTATCTTTAATGATGTGGTTCTCCAGGATGATCCTGAGGTCCCTTTGATCCATTGCCATCAGTTCTTCTGCAATTGAAACACATTTTGTTTTATGTCTTTGTAAGTAGTGTAATTTACAATTGGAAATAATATTTTGTTAAATTTATTCATTATTACCCCGGCAACAAAAAAAAAAACACAAGTTGTTACAAAGATGTCATGAACCATTACCTTCGATTATCAGTGACTGATGTTAAAGAGCTGAACATGAAAATAGCACTATAAGTTCTGATGATGAGGAAGCACTTCGACATTTTGCCAAACTCCAAATATCTATACATCTATCGATTTTACAAACTAAATTATCAATTATTTTGCTTTATTATCAGTTTTATAAAAACAATGCATAAACATTAACAACAATGGAGCAAGACAAACCTAAAGTAGAAAAAAATAAAACTAAATTAGAAGCAGGCAGCTATATCTTTAGGTCCTCAAAGGACTGACGATAGGAGACAGCATGCTTGCCATAGCAAGGTTTTTGTGACTCACCAGTAAAGACGTCATTTATGGGAGCCAACAAAGTGTATTCAGCATCTGCTCTCATCTCAGAAGAAATGCCCAGCTCGGACAACATGTCACCAAATGTTGATTGTGAACTTCCCAAAAGTTCCATTGCCTGCTTAGCTTAAAAGCAAAAAAAAAAAAAAAAAAACACAAAAAAAACACAAAAACAAAATTCAGACACCTTTGAAATATGAAAAACAGATAAAACATGTTTTATTTCAGAACTAAATAGCACATGTAGGTAGATTGGGTGTAATGGTGATCTAACCTGAGTCTGGAATTAGCACTTGGTCTATAAGATGAATGACACCGTTGGTAGTGACTATGTCCTTTTTGAGCACCATTTTGATTCCATTAACTGTTAAACTTTCTCCATCACAGCCAATTTCAATAATGTTTCCCTCCAGGGTTTCATAAGAAGTTCCAGCCATGATGGCCTCAGAGCACTGGACTGAGTCCAGGATGTGGAAATTCAGAAGCGCTGAAAAAAAGAAGCAACGTTTAAAGTATTTATTATCTTCAAAGAGTGTAGTAAGACATTAAGAGGAGGCATGGAGAGTGAAGTGACTGGTCATGTTAATCTGAACAAATAATTCCCTGGGAGCCTGTAGACCCTTTTGGACCCTTTGCTGGTTGTGTTGATCTGTTCATAATTGTTCGGGAAATGTGGCAACATTATGCTAATACATTTAGCCTAAGTTATTAAACCTTTATTAAAACAGCTGCTTCCTGCAACCAATAGGCTTTACAAACCTGATGCCAAAAATGTTTTACCGATTTTAAAGCTGACTAAATATTTGAAGATTATAAATAATGATTACAGGGGTGTTTCCTGTGTAAAGGATGACTCTCCATGATCCCATTTAAAACAGATAAAAAGCATTTCAACACAGTTTTACATTTGAAACATCTTACAGCTTACTTATTAAGGTTACTTAAACTAAAACAGTTCTAGTTGTAACTTTACATATATTAAACACATTAGTGTCTTTAATTTTGTCTTAATGTATTAGAAACAAAAACAATTAAACTCAATGGTTCATATATATATTGGCCTACATATGTGTAGTAATATTTAATGTAATAACCCTTTTCAAGTTACAACCTCTAGCAGTGTCTAATTTATGAAAGATTAAGCTTTTTGGTTCCTAGATTTTTACTGGAGTCAGTCAATGTCGATAATGAAATTCCTTTAAATTGAGGGCAATAGTTTGGACACAACTGGATGTTCCAAGACAACGATACACCCCCCCCCCCCGAAAGAAAACAAAGTTGGTTGTGGATAGAATAAAGCAGCCAAGCTTTAAGCTTCCAGAAAAGATTTTCCAAAGCCCTGACCTCAACTTCATGAACATTTTGTGGAATATGATCTGTGCCAAGAAACCAAGAACTTCAATTAGTTCTAACGTTTCTGCCATGAGGCCTGATCAAAGCCCTTCAATTGAAATGTCAGAAACTTAAAGGACTGGTTACAAAAGGCGTATGTTTGAAGAGTAAAATGTGTTGATTAAAAATGCTCACAATTCTTGGTCGTCATAATAATGTTTTTTTGTTTTTTATCCTGGTGAAAACAATAAATATTTGAAAGTATTTTCAAAACCTCATCAAAAGTCTAAGTAATCTAACAGGCATGCAACACATGTGTATACGGCCAAACGTGTGTATCACGTCTCCAAAGTGATTTCTTGTATTTGAAATGAAACAAATGTAACATCTAAAGTAAAAATAATAATAATAATAATGAATTGTTCAGTTTTAATGATCAATGCTCAGATTTACCTTTTAGGACATCGTTGTCACTTAAAAGTCTCTCCATGGTATCACCGCTAATCTTATCAAAGGCATCATTGGTGGGAGCAAAGAGTGTGTAGTGTCCTGGCTGACCCAGTTTTTCAAGCAGTCCAGCAGTCTGAGCTACATCCTATGGTTTCACCAGCAAAGTTATTAGTCAACTTCAGCATAAAATGAAAATAGGAACTACGTTAAATACTTATACTTACAGCTAAGGTTGTCAGTTCATCATTAACCTCAATGTAATCCTGGATAGTGCTTCCAACGCTAGTAATGACACGGTCAATGACATGAACAACTCCATTGGTTGCAACCTGGTTACCATAGATAATCCTCGCACAGTTTACAGTAACCACCTGTGGGCAATATACACTTTTAATATATAATTTGCTTTCTCTCACTTTGCTGTTTTACTATAATCAAGGCAAAAAGTACATGGCAATACTCACCCCATTGGAATAATGATTAATATAGAGACCAAGATCATTGTACATAGAAGAGAGGGTCAATCCATTCTTTAAATCTTTGGTTAGCAGGCGTTTGTTGACCATGTGATAATGCAGCGCATTGTAAAGTTCAATGTTGACATTGCTGACCAGTGCATTCTTTACTGTCTGTAAGATGAGGCAAAGAAGATGGTTAAATAGGACAGGGAGACGCACAAGTTACAGTTTTGTTGTTTTTCATGACTCACATCATCTAACAGCTCCCAGGCTTCGTTGCTTGGAGCAAAGAAAGTGAAGGATCCTGGTCCCTCAATCTCAGGTCGAAGTTTAGAAATGTCAGAATACTTTTGGGTTGATGTTGCCTGAACTAGAGCCAGACTCCCATACACATGGTCGATAGGGGCAACTAAAAAACAATGAAATATATCAAATAAATTAAGAAAATATATGGATTTTGTGTTTTAATTGAGAACGTGTATTAAAAAAATGCTTTTGCAATCTGTCCGACGTAAAAAGTAATTCACAACTGTTCTCCAGTTACATCTCCCTCTAAATGTTATGCAGCTAGTAGGTTGCGGTACTATACCTGCAGGACAGCCCAGCATGCCTTCAAGTTTGATGTATCCTGGACAGCACTCATACAGCACAGTCCTGCAGAGAAATTTGTATTACACCCTCTTAGAAATGACTTTAACTCAGTGACATAACTACTTAGAAATTTGTAATGAGTTGTAGGTTTTGGATTAGGTTGTCCATCTTTTAGAAGAGTTTTGTGTTTGCAAATGTAACATAATCTCCTGGATTATCTCCACAGTGCAATTCGATCCAGCACTTTGAGCCATAACCTCAGGGAAAGGTTGCCTTGAGGATAATGCTACCATTTCAGTAGTCGATTCTTTGTCTTGCCAGCTTATTTCCTTTGAAGATAAGCAATTTCAACTATACCTGGCATTCTACCAACATCAGACATGTTGGAATTTTGGTATTGATACTGTATTTATAGGTTATTTATTTATATATTGTGAGATTATTACAACAGACTCTGTTTAAGAAACAATTAATCTCCAGAGATTTTTTTTTTCTTTCTTTAGCTAAGTGCTACAACACAAACACGATTGATTCAAGTTACTTTAGTGCTTAAGAAACAAGTAGAGCTTCCTGTCATGTTACCCGATGCTATGTCCTTAAGAGAACTATAAAACTTAATGTGGAATTGTTGGGTAAATATGTAATTTATTTTAACATGTTAAAACATGTTAAAAGTGCAGCTTGGATTCCCTTTCGGAAAATCTACAATGTAATGATGGACATTTCATGCTGAATAACTCACAGGTATTCAGCAATAAAAAAAAACCCTCAAGACATTAATACTCCAGATGCTGCTATTAAAAATAAGCAATAACATATGCATTCAGAGATGGGGAGGGATGTTCATTGGGGGAGATGTCTTATTTTTTCGGGGGTAGAAGTTGATCTTAACCCAACTTCAACCTGATAAGATTCAAGTTACTATGATAAAGAGTAGAACCAATACTAAGCTTTTTTGTTTTAGGAACAAACCTCTTATGAGTTTAAGGAAGGTAAATAGGTGCATAAAGTATTAAGAGTTTTCTTTTCCAGGAGGTTGTTTAAAATCCACATTCCATTTCAGCTCCACATGTGTTCTCCAGTTGTAGACATCTGAGACTGGGATTAAATAACCTTTCTGCTTTTACATTATGCCATGTTAAAGAATGAAAGAATAAACATTACAACAAATGTCTAAAAGTGTCCTTTCGGATACAACCCAATAACTAAACAGCTTATTGTTAATAGTTCCGATTTTACTGGCAGATTATATTAAAGAATAGTAAGGCCCACTGTTCTTTGTTTAATCTACTGCAAATATTATACACAGGGAAAACACCAGTGCTTCCAGGTCATGGTAACAGCATGTATATAACATCTGTATTTGAATTAAGGTTGAATGGAGTTGCAAGGGTGGCAATGACCTCATACTGTACAAGCCCCGATGGGGCAGAGTCAGCAAAAGTGGTGTTATATTGCTTTCCCACAGTGAAAGACTGCTTCTGGCACAGAGCCTGGAAACTTCTGACCATCTGCATCTTTATAAAAGTATTGTTCCACTTAATGTCTTGATAACTTCATTTTTAAGTCACCTCTATTTATTGTATGTGTTGTTACTGTAATCTAATACTTCATAGCCTGTCAAAGAGCTTGCTAGTTAGAATTTCTTGGAATCAGACTCAGTTTTGGAAGCAGAAATGTTACCTTTGGGCAAAGAAGAAATATTTTTGCTGGCTACATGAGATTTAACCCAGTTGGAGCCGTATGAAAAGAATAATTTAAAGCTTACTGCCTGGACTCCTGCTGTTAATAGCCTAAAGTAGTCAAAACAGCTGTACAGTAATACTATAGGGAGTTGGATTGCATTTGGTTGTGTGATAGAAAGAAGGGTTCATCCAGGGTGTCTTTCATATTATAATTACATCTGAATGACAACTTTAAAATAATGCATTTTTATAGAGAGGAAGGAAAAAGACTTAAAGACCCTTCAAAACATGTATGGCTAAGTTGCATGCATAAACTCCAATGTGCTGAGCCAGCAAGGGGTACCAGCAAAAAAGAGGTTTTTGTGATGGAGCTGAATGTGTTTCCATTCATGAATACAGTCACTATTCTGCAGCCACTTCATATCCTGGAATCAGTGGTTCACCGCTGTGGCATTCGACGACCACCAGGCTTCTAAACGTTATGAAAACCCTATTGAAGTTTATGGGGTCGAGTAGGATTGTAGTGGAGACAAAAATTTTAAGGACCGCTTCTATAAATGTGTTTTTCATTCTACACAGCAGTGTAACTTAAAGTAGCATAACAGATGTCTGTTACTGTGAAAATATCCAAGTTTCCATGAAGGTGATTAAGACAAAATTGGAGAAAATGGAAGAGAAAGCAGAAGCAGAAAAAACGGTTAACAAAAAAAAAAAGCAAAAGCTGCAGATAACTTTATTTCCTAAACTCATGACATTTCATTGAACTGGTTAACCAACTTACGCTTTCTTTCCGCAGATGGACCCGTGGTACCAATTACGGCAAGTGCTAAAATATTTCTTGTTTGTCCCCATAACTTGCTGAAGTGCGCAGACATTGGGTCTGTTGAGAATTGTGGAGAAAATGTAACAGGGATTAATAACCATACTAAAGAAATTAAAGTTGCTTTTGAAATTCATTTATTCAGCTTGACTATGTGGAAAATGATAATAATGCTTGGAAAAATGTAAAATATGACTATAAATGGAATAACGTTTCCTGGAAACAGTAATAAATATTCCAAAAGCTGCAATGCATAAAAAAAGTGACAGTTATTAATTATAATCCAGCACTTTTATTTTGAGGTTACATCATTAAAGTGAAATAATAAATAAATAAAAAGATTTTCTAAATATGTTTACACTCAATTTCAAGAAAAGAACCTTTCTTGGAGAGAAACAAACACAAATGAGCACAGGTGATAAGAAATGCTCTCAAAATCTGGAGATTCATGCATGTGCAGTGAGTTATCTTAAGTTAACTAAATAAAACATATCTTAACATTTTAATTGCCTTTGATAATGTCTGACTTACCCTTCCTTTCTTGCCCTGATGCGGCTGTGTGAAACTATTTTGTCATAAGCTGAGGAGTTGACATAATCAAAGGTGGAAAGCACAAAGAGTGCAAAGGTAGATACAAAAAGGAGCTTCATTCTTGATTCCTTGACGCCCCTCCAGCCCAGAGTAAAAGGAGCAGAGTCTTAGCTGGGGTTTATATAGCCCAAGTCTCACCCTCCACTTCAGGAGGATGGTTGAACTTCTGACATGCATTAGCAAACCAAACCTTTCCAAATGCCACATTTATCCTGTCTGTCACTAGTTTGGAGCACTTTGTGTATGATAAATTGTTGTCTATAAATCACTACTAGGTTTTTGTTTGTGTGTTTTAAGAAATTATAATATTTGTAAAACCAAATTTTCTAAAAATTAAAGTCCATACTTTCTTATTTTATCTAGAAATTTTATCTGTAAACTTTTCAAAAAAGCAACATAAAGGCTTTAAGATGTAAAATTAAATAAAACTCACTGCAAACAAAACTAATAATCTGGAGCAGTTTTTATACTAGGATAAAGAATTAAGCTGTGAGAGAGAAAAGTAAACAGAAACGATGGCAGGAGGAGACAGACAACAAATAGTACTTCAAATAAAAATAATAACACTGCAGTTTTAAAAAAAAACCTTTAGACTGAAATATGCTCTAGCTTTAAAATGCTATTTGTTCCCCCTTGTGGCAGAACAGGGTGCAGACACATTACTTAAGCACATAATTAGTTTTGTTTCATAACCAGAATAATTCATTTGTATTCCTCACTACATTGTTAAAATTGTACACATTGTGTGAAAACAAAAATATCTTTCCTCATAACCTCCTAAAGTGCTAACAATATTCACACCTTTTCTGTTATTTCAGTTAGAATATAAAAAATAAACATGTAATTTCCAAATGCCAAAAAAATGTGGGAGAGAATCATTTAGATGTTTACTTTTTTTTTTTTTATTTAGATATTTTATGCAAGTTCAGAAATTTTGTTTCTATAGTTAAGGCCGATGTCCTCCTGGTGGACCACAAAAATGCCTGAATGGATGGGGTTTAGCAAAGAAAGATGTTCTTAGTTATCCTAATTGACATAAAACATCTACAGACACAATAAATTTTGATTTAATGTTAAACAGTAAGAAAATGTTTTGTCTTTCCATAAAGAGTATTCAAATATCTGATTTTTAGTTGTAAGCTTCAACTCTTCAACAGTTTTTAAATGGTTTCTTAGCCGGATTTTAGGAAATAACTGAAACTGAGACTGCTTTTGTTTGAGCTTACGCCAAACATATAGGACAGCGTACTGAAATTATTTATATTATTTAGTTCCTTTTTTACATAATTCACTGGTAATAAAGTGTCAGTAATAATGCATTTACAAGTACATTGTAATAGAAAGATTGTAATAAATAAATTGTTTAATTTCCTTCATAGTGAGAAACAGAGAGGCCGTTCTCAGGCCTGACATTAGTTTACCTTGAAAAGACAAAGTAAAATTAGAAATATATTAATATTTCTTTGGGTAATTATAGTTTCTTTTGTAGAAATAAGAAAATAAAAAGCTCAGTGTTTGACTTCAGCAGATTATTTTTGTCATGCAACCATCATAATGTAAAAGATATTAAACTGGGATCAGTTTCTCCAGAATAAAAGTCTTATTTTACCAGCTGTCTTTTACTGGGTTCTGGTACATTTCTCATATGTGTAAGACAGAAATTCACAACTGTAACAGCCCACCAAAATGAACTCATCACATATTGCATAAATATATGACTGAGAACTAGTAACCTTACCTGTTTTATTTTTAACTAAAGATGAAAAATGACTTACCTTAAAAGTCAGCAAGCTATGTTTTAATTTAATCTGAGGTTTAAAAAAAGACATTTTCTTTAATAATCATCCTGGAATACACTGATTACACAATCCTATCATACAATCAAACTAAAGAATAGCAAACTGACTTGATTCTATTTTCAGTTTCACGAGAGATAATTAGAGGCAAGGCAGTATCTGTGCTCGGGTTTAGAACATTAATTGTCTAAATCAGTGTCTTCCACGCTCTGGTTGATGCAGGCATAAACACTATTAACCATAAGAGAAGTTTTGATCCCAAGTTAAGTTTCTTCTCAAATCTTAAAAGAGGTTTCCATTAGAGTTAAAACGAGTGGTAATAAGAACAGCACAACAAATCAAACACGGCGAGCCTATGAAGATTAGAGCCATGTGTTCGGTGGTAACAGACACTGTTTTTTGTTTCACAGGACAGATTTCCTCTACCATCCAATTATGAGGCGGTGAAGTTTTGGGGGGGGTGTAGGTAAAGACAATATAACAACATACAGGATTCAGGATCATGGTGCTGATGTCTACCTGCTAACTTAAACAGTACATAGGAGGGTTAGAATTTAGTTTAAACATATAAGCTCGGCTCCATGAAGCTTTTTACATATTAAGGGTTCAGGCTGTCTATGGTGGTGTGATGGTATGGGATGTGGGGGATATTTGTGTGGCACACTGAGCATTATTTACATCAAGTTTACCTGAGTACTGGTGCTGAGCATGTCCATCCTTTATTGATATTTGTACCCATCTCCAGCAAAATAATTTTATGTGTCACAAGGCCCAAAACACCAGCATGTGATTTTTTTAAGTCTTAATCATGTTTGGCAGCAACAGCATGAACCTAAACATTCTTTTTGTTCACATTTATGTGAACAAAACAAAAAGTCCAGGAATTGTTTCCGATTTTTCACTTTTTTTATTTCTTATTTCTAAAAAAAATATTAGTGTACTATGTATTTCAATTGTTATAATTGTTAAGTATAAAACTGAATAAAGAAAGAAAAAATAGATCCAGTACTGATCCAGGATTTTTTCTGGCAAGGTTTACAGTGAAACACAATAGGAATGAGCTCCCCCACATAAAATAAAATTTAAAAAGAAGCACTGTGATGATGTTTGAAAGCTAGGATGAAAAAAATTGTTTAGAAACTGGTGTCTGGTAATGCCTGGTGGCATATGTAATAGCATTCGTTGAAATCTCTCAAGTATTACAGTGGTAGATTGCAACTCATAAAGTACAACGTTCAAATTTTACCAGGTATCAAGGATGTAGTATTAGTTTGATTTAGACTGCTGCAGATAATAGTTTTATTGACTAATGTTATTCTATTTTATAGCTTTTGAAGAGACAAAAGAAGCAAACATGTAACTTTAAAATTTCGTTTGTATTAAGGCTTACCATTACATCATAACCACATAATTATTTATTTCAATTACAGGCTAAAAGCATCCGACATTTATTTTACCTTGATGCATCGCCCAGTATTAGCTGTGTCTTTATGACTGCATTTACTATGACTGATGATAAAATGATGCCTCTTCATCAACATACATTATATCTTAACTAGCACTGTGAGCACTTGATCCCCTGGTCTGAATAATGATATGAAATACGTGTTATTGATAAATACAGGTTTTACTGACAGCACATGTGCCCTTTGTGTGATTAAAGTAATAAATCACAACAAATATTACAGAAATATGTAGCTGCTACAGAGTTTAACGCTCTAAGAGTTTTGTTATTTTTACATTCAATCGATCCTTGGTTATGAAAGGTTAGGTTTTGTGGAGGTTTGCAATGGAACCAAATGCAGAGACGATTTCTTGCAGTTTTAATGATAAGGGTGGGGGGGGCAACAGAAGCATAAAACCAGAGATAACAAACCAGAAAAGGCAGGAACCAGAACTAAGGGGAACAATAGGCATCGGGATGGAACAAAGAGAATTCAGCACATGGGAGTATAGAAGGAAGACAGAAACAATGAGTGGAGTAATTAGTTAATTGGGAGCAGGTGTGGACAGAAGCACCAAAGGGGAAAGGAGAGGGGCAACAAATGGTAAACAGGGGTAAACTAAAATTAGAAAATAAATGAAATGAAGCTAGACGGGAACATCAACAATGACCAGAAAAGAAAGCATAACTGGGGGGACTACAGGGTAGGGGAAGGGACTGGAAATGACTTATAATAAATGTTAATTATTACCAGTAACACCAAGTAACATAGATCAGATTTTCCTAACAGAAAACCCAAAGTAAAAACTTAAGCAGAATCAAAACTCAGAGCAGCAGGTCAAGAAATGAAAGCAAACAGAATTGGCCAAATTGGGGATGGTTCTTGTAATATTTCAAAACTACTGTACAAAAGCAGACTGGGTTAAATAATGCTTTAGACTGATTTTAATCCTAAAATCTTCTTCTTTTAGGCAATAACAGCTGCGTACCACAAATACGGTAATGTAAGACAAGAACTGTGATAGCAAAGTGTTCAGGATTAGATTGATAAAGTTCAGTTATATTACAATTCAGATATACTAAGTGTTTTTGAACAAAGTCTTAATCATTGTTCATTTCAACCAAACATGTTTTTGAATAAAAACAATTTTGTCAGAAAATTGCATTTCAACGGGTTTTATTAGTGAGTATTTTCAAATGTTTCAGCAGTAATAAAAGTTGTCAAAGAAAGGAAATGTATTAGGCCATTAGCCTGCACAATATAAAACACTGAGTACATAGCAAATATTTAGGAAATACATCCTAGCATTGTTTTATCCAATAAATGTGAAGGAAAGTTTGTGTTTAATGGATACATTTCTAAGTTGCATATACATTACTTATAGAAGGTAGTTAAAAAATGTTTTTATTAGATTAGAAACTTGGGTTTATATACTTAAGAGTCTACTGTAGATTATTCTGAATTACTTGAATAATTATATTAATTAAAAATGTCAGGTGTGATACTATTTTTCCAGATAAAGAGAGTATTTTATATGTTAAAGTGAGAAGATAGCTCAGTGGAGGATTATAATATGAAAGACAGACTGTATTTAAACAGTTTTTTAAGCTGCTTAAAGCAGGAGCTAAAAAAACATGTTAAGAGTGCAAATCCCTGAGCACTAAGGGAGCAGTATTACCACTCATGACTAAAGAAAAAAAAAAACATCAGCCCATTGTATAAACAAAATACAGAGCATACCTACTGTATTTTTGCAATTAATTCTCAGCGGCTAGCCGCAAAATATTAAGATTGGGTAAGCGTCCGTTAAAATGGATTTGCCTCAAATGCCATTCCTCTTTGCATACATTATTTACATTCTTGCAGATTTATTTTTGCACTTTCTTTGGGCCGTTTTTCACTTCATTAGAAAGTACGGTACATGAAAGCCCTACTTCCTGAAAGTCTGTGTTCACTTTCTGTGGAACTTCCGCATCTGTTCTCCCACTCTGAGATTGATTTTGTTCCCCGGAGAAGGAACTTGCTTCATCACATTGTAGGAAGGACAGTTGGTTCTGCCTCTGAGAAGACTCTGGGTTTGACTGCTTTTTGGATATTTCGCTCTCAGTCTTTTCCGAGCTCCACACAACAACAGAACAATTACTTTGCTCACTTGAGCATGGAGAGTTGGTGGTCTTGGCAGCTTTACTTTGCAGGATGACCGGGGATTTTACATCCAACATGTCTGGCTCTTTTTGCCGTCGATCAGCAGCAGGTTTGCGACAATATTTAAAGGAATTTCCAGGATATGCCAATGTTGTGCTTGCAACTGGACTTGTTCCCTCACAGTTTGGCTTACTTTTCATCATTCCCAAAACTTCATAGCGGAAGCTAGAGATATCTTGTTTTAGCTCCTGGAGAAAATAAAGAGAAGAAAATGTTATTCATCATAGCTATCCAATATTAATAAATAGCCAATCACATTATTGTCATTATCTCTGTAAATGGCAAATAATTAGTAAGAAAATATGAATGAGTAATACAACAATATGCCTGCTCCCTATTTTTGGTGACTGACTCAACATTGAGGGGCATATTTAGAAAAGTAGAAACATGAAGTTCACACTATGAAATTATTTGGTGTGTAAGAAATGGTATCTAACAGTTGGCCTATATTTAAGAATGAAGGCAGCAAAAGTTGAACTATCAGTTATGGTGGATTCCTTCCTGAATATGAAACTAAATGTTGTAATTCATTCTAGATATTTTTTAGAAAAAAAAACTTAAAAATTGCAAAATATGATAAGCGGTTCAGCAAAATTGATGCTTTAGAACAAAACCTACTGTGACTGTACTATTGAAAGCAAAGCTGGGTTACATTTGACCCAAGAATTAGACTAATTTGAGCTATACTAAATGTTTATTGAGCTCAATATGCAGAACTTAAAACTAGAGGTGGATAATATGGCCATGATTTATATCAATATTAATTTCTTAATTTCAGTCAATAAAATATAATCTCAATGTAAAAAAAATGGTATCAACCAAGAACACAACAGACAGCAGTAAAAATGTATGACAAATATGTGACTATATTTTTAATATTCAATGAATAGAAGATTTTAAAAATATTTACATTAATAAACAAAACACATAAAACCCAGAGCTCCACTCAAAGGAAAATGTTTGTCTCTTATTTTAGTTCAGCTTGTTTTAATAAGCCTTCTCCCTCCCTCATCCTTTCCTTTTGCTTAAGCTGCGTCACATAATCCCCAAAATAAATTCATGCCACATTCATGTCATACTCAAAAGCTACACAACAGGCCAAACAACATCCATTAACACCAGCAAACAATGTTCAAATTGGTTCCAAGCCAACAGAAATAATGTTATGCAGGGAAAGAAGCAATTTGGATTTTAATCAAACAGAAAACATCTGATGGTAATATGTTTAAATGTGTGTTTTTTTGTTTTGTTTTTTTTTGTTTTTTTTTTTTGTCTTTTTTTGCAGTGTCCTGTCTGGCGATGTGACAATAAGAATAATTATCTTGGTGCCAACTAGAGCCCAACAGATTTT
>JAUZNJ010029214.1:0-11383 GCA_034780135.1 Jordanella pulchra | reverse complement strand
AGCAATGTGGACCTCTCCACAGACCTCTGTGGCTCCCAAGGCTCCACGAATCGGATGTAACAATCAAAAATCTGCACATCAACTTCAAGAGAATAAACGGTGAAGAAAAGAGAACCAAGAAAGTAGTCAGAACAATGAGCCCAATATCTGTGGCAATTAATTTCAAGTTCAGGGGCAAGCTTTTTTGTCAGGCCAACTAATTTGAGTTGAATACTACTGGCCTACATAGACCAGGAGGATTTAACATAATTGTTGTGATTCCACATGTGAACATGACAGGCATGCCAACTTGAGAATGTAATAGACCCTGGAGGCCTAACTTGCTAAAGCAAGAAGTTATACAAAATCAGGTCATAATATCCTCCACTTGTACTGATGTGATTTTTACACTGGCAGCAGAAAAAAAGATTAAAACACGATCCTGTCATCGAATGTGCTTGACCTCATATCAATCATATTTTAGATGCAACCAAAGAGTCATAAGGCATCAGAGATGTGTTCATTAAACCCTATGTAACTATTTACCCTGGCTGCAACATTTGAAATCATTCTGCTGAAAACTGAACTCAGAGGGAGAACATTGACAGTAACAAACTCTGCAGCAGCGTTTGTTCTGGAATAATAAAACCTCGCTGTAGTTATAGGTGCAACTGAAAATATTTCTCTTTGTACGTCCTCTTTTGTTCTAAATCTGTAAATAACTGAGACCACCTATGCTTTTGAAGTAAGACGTGCAGAAATGTTAATAAGCGGTAAGACATAGAGTCGTACTTCCGGACGTATTCTCCCTCAGAAGCTAATTAAAAGACATCTTTTTGATCTTGTAATAGCAGTGCTTCTTGGGTAAACAAAGCAAGTGACAATGACACAGTAATGGATTTTAGCATTTCAAGAACAGTTGAAACTTTTTATCTACATCTATTTTTAACATTTCCTTATAAAAAATAGGGATAAAAATGTATCTAAGTGTCTCTCAAAAAACATCCAGGTTCTACTACTTTACAGTAACACTTTTATGTTAATCTATTGTCCTAAATTAGATTTTCTAACCCAAAAAACTTAAATTTGTACCTAACTATTAGGGAAAAGCCATGTAACCAAATTAAAAAAACATGGAAATTAAATAGGTAATAAGAAGTAAATAAAAATTCTGAGAATGCCAGAACTAAAACCATTTTCTTTTGCAAAGTTCCTTGAGAATGCATTTGTTGTGAAATAACGCTCTATTTTTTTAAATGAATTTTCTTTACTTACATTTTTAGAGGCTTTAATATCCCTTTTCAAAGATTCCTACAAAGGCTTATTTAGTATTATATTGGCCAATCTTATTGTTAAGTACTACATAAGGCTATGGCCTTTCAGAACAACTAGTGCTTCTGGCTCCAAGGTTGTCTGTGCACAAGCTTTAGGATTTTTTCATTTTCCCTAAACTTTGCTTCAGTCTCAGTCTCTGAACTTCTTCTTCTTTTTTTTTCTTCTTTTGTTATTCCATCTTAATGGATGTGGCTGCCAGTGATAATTGAAGAAGCTTTCTCCTTGACTGTGTATATAGGCCATATGAATAACGTTTGTCATGTAAAAAACATTTAACATAATGAATATAAACATTAATAATTTTTTAAGTCTGTATTCTTTATGATTATTATTCATAGAAATAGCAAATATAGCGCAATGGCAACCTAGAAGATTTTTAAAATGGAGCAACTTTTAATCACTAAAGATTAAAGGGCTAATACTGCTACATTTGGTTGTGAGAACCTATTTTAAAGATTAACCTAAGCGTTCAAGATGTAGCTGAGGTATTTTCAAGAGCTGAAGGTTGAGGCACAAAGCGCGAGCAATGTTTTTGCTTGGAGTCTGGTAACCATGGCGACGCTTCTCAAGTTAGCTAACATGTCATTTCTCAACTCCTTACAACTATTCCTAGTTAGCGTATTTTGATAAGAAAGGCATTAATATAACTTCAGTTAATCGCTTGATGCGATTCGGGTTTCGGGAACAGACGAACTTTATCCAGATAACTTTAATTTAAACGAGCTCTTCGGTTGTTTAATCTTCTTTGATGTGACGCGCAGTAAAATGTTTAAGGACAATTACCAGGTAACTGATATCTATAGTTTGTTTTAGTCATTTTTTTCTGCATGTATTTTTTAAAAGATCATTGCTAGTAGTAGGAGGAGTATCAAATAATGAATACCTCCTATTTGTTGCAGGGTGGGGCTGTGTTTGATCTCTTCAGTGGACATGGAAAGGACCCTGTAGCCAAATGGAAGCTTAGTGGGGGACCTTCGGCTATACATAAAGTGAGGTTTACAAGCCCGCTCCTTCTGCTTTTTTATTTACACCACAATCAAATTTAACAGGCCCATGTGTCCTCTAAGTCACGCTATTGTTAGATCTTCAATACGGGGTCGCACAAGCATGCAATATATATTACAGTGTAATGCAGCGTAGTTGAACAAAATACATCAGTGAGCACTATGCTAAGAAAAAAATGCTCAATAGCGATGTTCACTGCATAAGTGCCATATGGTGTGATCCTGATAAATCAGATCAGATGTCTGCAACACAGTTTTTGTAGAGGTCAGTTGCCTTTTTCATACAGAGCTGACAAAGATTCCTACCTTCATTACAATAGATGCCAAGCAATACTGCCAACTAAACACTTTTTCCAGCTGGAATTGATCTTGACATATAGACTTTATAGCTTAAGCCTCTTATATATGCTCCCATAAAAACCATTTGTTATCCCCCGGGGACATTTACACAACAGGTATACAGTCATACATGGGAAGGCTTCAGACTTAGTGAGACCTCTTCTGAATTATGTTCTCTCTTAGGAGTATAATAAAGAAGTTAAAGGATTTGTTTACTGTCTGGAGGGAAGCAGCCACACTGTCAAAATGCAAATGCCAGAGAATGCTAAAAAGTCCCGTAAGTCAATATCATTCTTTTTATAAAACCTCCTGCATAATTATTTGATTTCTAATTTGTATGGTGATTAAAAGATTTTTATTGTTTTTTTTTTTGTTTGTTTTTTTTTTTTTTTTTTTGCTATTTTATCAAATTTTGGCTCATTCAAACATTTTTTGTGCTTAAGATAAAAGTTACAGAGCCCCGTGATTTTTAAGTTGAGCTTGTGTAAGTATAAATAAATGTTAAATAATTTTCTCATAGTATGAAACTAGAAAATCTTAAAGATATTGATACATTTTATTGTAGCTTATGTTTCAGACACAAAAAAGGGTGATTTTTACTAACTTGTTTTAAAAATTAATTTGAATATTGTGTTTTTTTTCATTAATTAAGTTCAAAAAATTAAAATGAAATGCTGTATTGCTTCATTACATACATAATAATAAATTTGAGGAATCTGGTAATTATGATAGCCGGCAGCCATCAGCTAATGAAAACCAGAAAATTCAATTTCTCAGAAAATAAAAAAATTTCTATTACACCAATAAATAACAAACTTTTAATGCGGACATGTGAAATTGGTTTGGAATCTTTTTGCATTGCATATCTATCTATGTTTCTATCGTCTCTCTCTATCCACCAGTCTGCCGTCTGTCTGGATGAATATTTATTTATTTTCCCAAATAACTGAAATAAAAAACTTTCCAATGTACCTTGACTAAATTGAATTTTGACCTCTCCTTTCCTGCTCAAGTCTCTTGGATCTTAATTTCCAAATGAAAAGTAAAGTTTTCTTTTCTCTGATAAAAGGACTTTGCATCCTTAAGAAACAGTGCTGTTGTTCTCCTTCTTGGCATAGGTAAAATGATTCTGATGTTGTCTCTTCAGTGGTGGCTTTAGACAAGAACTGCAACAGTTGTAGCCGATATCCTGGATCTTTTGAAGTGTCAATTTTGGCTGCAGTCCATGCTTTGTGAATTTCTGCCAAATTCTTTGCTGCACAGTTCTCTCAAGTCTGATGTCCCAGACTTGTTTGTGCACTGTATTTGATTCATTTTAAAAATTCATCCCTTTAGGCAGTTGATTTCTTATTCTTTTTTTAAAGCAGCATTTATCAAATCACTGTGGAAAAACAAAAATCTGGACAAGTTTCTACTGAAAATTTAAAAGCATTCATATTTAAGATCTTATATCGATTAATAAGGTCATTTAAAAAGCTGGGTCTTAACAGGTAAATATCTTGTAAATAATAAGGAGCAGGTTTGATGTCAGGTTTCCATGCCCAACACAGTAATGAGACCACCCTTATCAGTTAAAATTGCATAGGTATGAACTAAGGTAGTATCATTCAACCTCAGCACACCATATACAGTATCACTGCTGATTATTGTGAAAGTCATTGAGCAATTGGAAAATTTTCTTGTCCAATGTTTGAATGGTCTGAGTCTTTCATGCTGATTTAACAAACAAACTCAAGGAAATATTACTAAAGATTATTTTATTATCAACAAAAGTCTTTTGTCTTGCTAGTAACATTTACTCAACTAATCCAAATCTCAACTGTATACAATTTTCTTTTCATTTAAAATATATACAACCCATTCAATAAAACGTTGTGATATTACAAACATTTTATTTCAATTTAAAGGAGAAAAAGAAAACAAAGAACAGTCTTAAACCACACAGAAAGCAAGTACAACTGTGCAAGTTAGGCTTGGGCTTTATTAAAACAGTCATTTAATCAAAGACCGATGCCTTCAATCAAACCTGGAACTGTCCTGCTGCAAGGCTACAGTGCCACAAACTGCGCCACCTTGCAGCCAACAAGTAAACAATGTTTTCTATTTCTTGCCTATACATGGTCAGGCAAGGTAAAAAGCACCAAGTGTACTCCTAATATCCAAGTGTATTTTACCTACATCTGTTAAGTTGCGAATTTATCTATTTCAATTATTTTTTTAATAATATTTGGTAAGATAAATTAAATTTACTTGACTTTTATTGGGTACAGGTTTACCGATGCATTCCAAGTAACACATTAAATAGAAGGTGTCATTTAGAAGTAAAGGCACTTACATGGGAGTTCGCAGTAAATTTGAAATAAAAACTGAGGCAATATTTACAAGACCAAAGAATCCCCTTTTCAGTGCAAGTTTTGTTTTCTTTTTTTTTTTTAGAATAAACCCATTTATTTGAAGTCACATTTGTGAAACATCAGAAATTTTATTCTGTAGTATAACTTATATTTACTTCCTGTATCATACCACCACATTGTATTTGTGTTTTCATCAGGTTAAGCACTTTGAATTGTGTTGTTTCTGAACTGTGCTATGCAAATAAACCTGCCTTGCCTTATCTTTTTCCAACACACCTTTTTTTCCCCACTAAACGTCCTACTGATATACAGTAGCTGGATAGCAATGACTTTTTTGCTGCTTACTCTTTACATTAAATCTGTCAAAGGCTGTCTGCTGGACCACAATTGACAGTGTGTCCACACTTTTCCCCATGATTGTGTCAGCCATAATTTCTTTTGTTGTTTTTATGTACATCCAGTTATTTGGAGAACGAGAATTTGTGATTGTCATTAAATGTAAACCATTATCGTTAAAATAAACAGAAGTAAATGCCTAAATTAGATAACTGCATGCAGCGATTCTCTTAATGTAACTTTAGTTTTTAAATATCTTTGTATTCACTGAGATGTATCTTTCGGTTAAAACAAATCCAGACAGCTGTTTTTGAATCTTATATTTAAAGTGAATATATTGCTTAGGTTCCAATCAGGAAACAATAAAGTTTGTCATTTTATATAATCAGGATCTCCAAGCAACACAGTTGCAGCAGGTGATAATTCATGTGCTTTTTTGTTATCTGTTATAAACAGGATAACAGATTTAGAGCATCTAAAAAGAAGAATTTACTTTTCAACAGTGCATAAAGAGATATCTGCCACACTTTTGCACGCAAAGATACCTTTCACAGAGCTGAGGCGCAATACTGTGAGTATGTAATTCATGCTTTATGCATTCATCATGAATTTTTAAATGCACTTTTGGCTATGTACTTTTTATCATTTTTCATGTTTAAATGCAAAAGCTGAACTGAATCACTAAAAGCTTGAAATTATGTTGTACCTGTTGTCTCAGTGGTCCACGTTGTGCATCGACCTTGTATCAATCGCTGGTGAGCTTTTCAAGGGATTTTTGACTCTGGATGGCATCACGTTGTTTGCTACCTGCAAAGTTAGGAGGATCTTCACCATGAAAACAGACCCCAAAGTTATGTCAGGTGACATTTATGAGTTTGGGTATAGTTATTACGCTTTATCTTAGAACTTGTTAAGCAGGTAAGGTTTAACAGCCCTATTCTGCATGTTTACTTTAAAGTATATGGACAGATTTGGAAACAGCTTGCTGTTTTTTGTGATGGTTTGCTAAAAGCAAATTGGTAGATTTAGTGGAAATGCACAACAGAACAGGTGCAAGGAAATGGCTGGCCAGTTCATTTTCACTCGACACCACACATTTGTTATTTCTGTGACATGATAATATGTTCCAATGATGTAGTTTGGCCTGTTTTACCAAAAATATCCCTACATTTTGTTAGAAATTATTGAAGACTGCACATTTTCATTTCTTTTCCAGAGGCTTTTCCTAGTGGGGCTTGTCTCATGGAGATGATCCCGCGCAGTTTCTGGTACCCTTCAGATGTGAACCAAATTACTAATGTGCTGAACTATGAAAACTTACGGAAGGCTGAAGTAAAGTCTGATCCTCTTACCTCTGCCTCTGGTAAGTAAGACAAAGAATTAATGTGATTCAGTGTGCATAACAAAAGCTCTAAAACAATTCATTTCAATTAAAAATGACGTTAGGTTATTTAACAGAACAAAAACACAAAAGAACAGATTATCCGCATCCTCATAGTTTGAGGTGCTTTTCTTGTGGACTTCTCCTACTCAGTCGATGGTTTAGGCAGTAGCCTTTGCAGCAGGAGCTTTGGAAAGACCCTGTAATGTTTCAGCTTGACTTTGCTGCCCGACACACAAGCGAGCTTTATATGCAGGTTATATTTCTTTTATAAAATGTAACCTAAACTCTGTTTTGCTATTAACCTGGTGTGGATTGAGAAATGGCCTTATCCTCAGCATCAGTATCTGACTGACCACATCCACTGCTCTATTAAAAGAAATGCCTGCTGCCTGGAGATCCATCTTTAGAGGAAAATGGTTGTTATTGTAAAAAAAAGTAATAATGGTGACATGTTCAACATCTAAAAATAACACGTTGAAGATAAAATCCATGATCCATCTAACCATCTTTTATAACGTAAAACATTGCAGTGTCATGTAGGTAGGAGGGGGATGCTGGTGCCTGTAGTTAATGGGTGAGAGGCAGCACAAATTGGACAAATCATCAGTAAATCATAGAGCCACACAAAAACACACAGGCCAGATTACCATATATTTGCACAGCCATACCTTTTTATCTCACAACTGCATACTTAGGACAATAAATCAAGAGAAATGTTTTCATATAGCACTTTTATTCAGATATTTCTTAGTGTTTTTATAGAAAAATAAAGAAACAATGAGATTACATTTAGGGCTAGGAATAGATAAAACCACATAGTGAAAATAAAAGCATTACATAAGACAAACTTTGTGCTTTATGCCTATTTAAAGTACACAAGTGGTTCAGATGATACAAGTAATTACTTATAAAATAATAATCTTATACCTTAATGGAAAAGCATTAAAAGTATTGTTGTTAATCCAGAAGTAAATACTTTTAGCAAATCTCAGGTTTTAAGCAAGTTGGTTTAAGAGCATAAATAGTAAATGTTAAATTCTAATCCTGACAATTTACGGTAAAGAGGTCCTTTAATGTCCTGAAGGGTCTGAACCAGAGCTGTTCAACTCCATGGTTTCTGCCCACTATGCTTAATATCTGTTCTTTCTCTAGCATAGCTGATATAAATACTTGGAACTAACTCCTCAGATTCCAACCGAGTCTAGTACTGAATCATTATGTGATTTAGTGGTGTCAAACTAGAATAAGATCCAAAGTAGGTAGGGAACTGACTTTTTTTTATATCACTGTTCAAGATGATTAAAGGTAAAATTTAAAATTGTATATTATGATTAGTTTTTGGTTAAAAGGTTCTAAAGTAGTACATAATGAAAGCCAGAGTTAGAATACAGATATGGAACAACAGTGGTCCTGTAATGAAGCCTTGAGGGACCTCTAAATGTTATTTCCTTTCAATCAGATTTGTATTTGCCAAATGTAAATTAGTCTAAGTAAATCTGCCAAGAAAGGATTAAACTGGCCTTGCACAATACATCCCCACCCACCTTTTCAGCCTATTAGCTGTGTTGAAAAAAGCATTATTATCCAGCCCTATTAATACAGGTTTTTGATACATAATTGCTAATGCATATATTTTAAAGCAGTCCACTACCAGGACTGTGATGTGGTGATTAAAGATTAAATCAGTTGATAAGCTGACTTTTTCAATTTGTGATGCCAAAATTAAAGAGTAACTGAAAGTATGTGCTTACTTAATATATAGACATCTATATTTAAGATGTTAGAAGAGGAATGTAGAATACCCAACTAAATCCTACAACATTTTGCCTTCAATAATCTATCAATTAGTTTGGGTCCTTAACCTTTTTCTGGCACCAACTTATTTACATCTCTAAGGTAGATAGCAAGATGTTTTTAAATGCATGCTAAGGTAATATTTTATGTTATTAGAGTAAGGGTAAAAGACACTTGATAGATGCATATATAGTGGCTTGAGTTTTATTATGTGATTATAACTACTCTGCTTTTCCTTGTTTGAACTTCTTATTTCCCATTTTTGTGTCGATTTAAATCTCACCTGATCTCAAGAAGAAGAAATTATCTCCTCATATAGAAAGACATGCACCAGTGATCCAGTTCTGTTGCCTTTGTGGCCTTTTTATCAGTGCATATTTATTTGTTCTGACAGCTGTCCAAGTCATGTTGAATCAAGCAGCAGTGCCTCTAGATGAGAGCAGTAACCACACACGAGTAAAAGATCTTTTTATAATTAGCATCTGCGTTATTAACACAACATACCTAGTCATAATTAAGAAGATTGCTATTAAAGTAGGCATTCAATTTAACTGGGACAGAGTTGTTTGTTGAATGAATTTCCTTTGGTACCCAAACTGTCAAAAACTGTTAAAAGGGAAGCTACAGATTTTCTTTTTTTGTCATGCGACAACAAACAAGCCCTGTTTATCTCAGTGCTACACCAAAGACTCTTTGTTGCTCTGAAGGTCAATGAATTTTCACAGATCCAAATCACTGTTAAAACTACTCCTCCAGAGCCAGCTATCATACATATATCTCATTGTAATCCTTTCTGTTATCCCATTCTTTATGGGCTTTTGCAGATTTGAAGCACACTGAAATTTATTCACACAACAGGTACGGCTCAGTGTGTTCCATCTGCTATATCAGAGAAGTGTGATTTCCTATTTCCTTCTTAGAACATCCAGTTAAGCTCGGTTGGTATCATGTTGTCGATCATGTTTGTCTTGCGGAGTGAAAGTGTTTGCTCTGTGCTTTGATGAGGATCAGATAGAACGGGTGTTTTGCTGTTAGCTTCAGCAGAGGTGGTCCTGATTAGCCCTGGCACAGATACAGCAAGGTCAGGTTGATGCTGTATTAGAACAACTCCCACTTCAGCCCATTATTTTCCCACAATGAAATGGCACTGATGGTTAGAAACACATCCTTTAACTCTGTTAGATAAGGTTTAGTTTAATGGAAATCCAATTAATAGGTGTTTATGTGTCTTTATGTATAAAGTCTTTCAAATAATACTTTATCTTACTCAATGCCAAAGGGGTCATCGGAATCATATCAATACCCAAAGCTTATTATTGGATATGTTTACAATGTATTGCATCCTAAAACAACCTCTCTTTATAAACCAAATAGAATCTGATTTTAAAAGTTTTTTTTCCAGTTACAGTGAAAAAGAAAGTTTTAATAAGCATTGTTAGCAGACAAATGCTGCTTCTCTGACCTTAAATATACAGCTCTGTGTACCAATGAGGTGTGGAAATTTCTTTCTTTTTGCAGTACCTGATCAGTCTCCCACTGTCACATCAACAAGTTATCGGAGAACCAAGCCCCAGGGTGTTTTACAGACAGCCTCGGGCTCAAGAGCCTCTTCAGCGTCTCCCAGTACTGGAAGAACAAGCAGTTCAAACTTGGACAGAATGGAGAGAAGTGTATGCTTTATTTACAGTACATTACTACAATCTATCTGATTTCAGAAAATAAGTAGACTATTGAACTATAACTCAAAACCCAATGCTAAAACTTTTAGATTGTTGTTGTGATTTCAAAGGAACTGTGCCTTCAACTGTGACACTCTAAGGATGCCTGTTGTTGAATAGAATCTAGCATATTAGCAATATTTCTTTTAAACCAAGTAGAGACTAAAGATCTGATTAGACTTGTTTTTCACCACTTAGAAAAATAACAAATCTTGAATTGAAATTTGAAATCTTTAAATATTTTGAAGTTGTATCATTCCAGATACATTTTATTGATATGTATCACACATTACACAAATGAAAGAGAACACTGAAAAAAGTGCTCTCATCTTGATGGTATTTGTGTTGATGTTAAACTAAGCAGCCAGCAATCCTTGGCTTTATGCTGCCTATTATTAAAGCTGACTTAAGGGAGATTAATCACACAAACCTCACCTCTTTATGATTTATATAAATTGTTTTTTGAAAAGTCAGTCTGGCATTGTGTTTGTGCATTTTGAAAATTGTTTGTTCCCAAATAAAAAATATCAAAGGTAAGACATCTATAGGCCAGGTTTCAATGAAAAGGAATTTTGAATGTTTCAAACTGTAATCATAATTCCTTCTTTGGTATACTAATTTCTTTTTTTCCTTTTTTAAGTCATTTAAGAATACATATCTTCAGATATAATAAACTCTAAGGTATATTGTAGCATATGCAGTGTTATCTGCAGCTAATCAATGCTATCAAGGATATTTTAGACATGTTCAAAGGTTGTGTGGTTTTGCATATTATGAAATATATACAGAGTTGCTGTTGAAATGTTATAATGATGTGCCCTGAGATAATCCTACTAGGTATAGTACGCTACTCATGACAGGTAAGCCATCTGAGGAGATTAAGATTAACTCAGCTTGGTTTGCCAAAGGTTTGTTTTAGCTGGTAGTGTAGCAGAATTGCCCTTTAGTCCTTTTAGTAATTCAGCTTATAATCATCACTAGTTACTGTTCAGAGGAACACAATAAACGTATAGAAAGCAGAATATGCTGTTTATCTGAAGAAAGCATTTTAAGCATGTTGTACTGGAAATTAAAAGACAACAACACAGATTCTCAAGTCGCTTGACCAATGTGCTCTTACCTAAGTTAACTTAACAGATG
>JAUZNJ010029213.1:0-15562 GCA_034780135.1 Jordanella pulchra | reverse complement strand
GATGGATGGATGGATGGATGGATGGATGGATGGATGGATGGATGGATGGATGGATGATGGATGGATGATGGATGGATATTTTTTTTCTCTTCTTATTAACAAGGAAAAACTTTCTAAATCTTTTATTAAAGCAGAATCATTTTGACCACCGTAAAAAATCTGCTGACAGTTTTCATTTTTGCTGCATGAACTGATCAGGACTTTATTTCAAGACAACATCAAACCTGCTGCAGAAGAAGAAGATCATCCATGTCCCCTCAGGGCTCTGTAGACTTTCATCTTAAAGATGCAGTATGTAGCTTTTTTACAATGACACGCCTCCTGGCTCTGATTGTTTAAACGGGTACAAGAAAAGGAAAGGGTGACTACATTTTTCCAGATTCTCTATGATCTTCTACTTTCAGCATGTAGTGATTTTTTTAGTAAACATGAACATAAAAAACTTTCATTGCGCACCTTTAACTATTTTTATGCTCATTATCTCACAGCAGTCAGAATGGAAGGGAAGGGACGCTGTGCGCGTTTGTACCCATGGGCCACCGTAGTTTAATATTTCACTGATGACAGCCTCACAATACATCAGCTGCTAAATACAGCGAGGAACCGACTACAAACATAAAAAATAAAATGGATTTCACTGGCCCGTTTATGATTATCATAATTCATTTATTACGTATTTGAGGTTTACTTATAAAGTCGTAATCACAGTTTATTCATTTTTCAGAGGTGCTAAAGCTCCTCTAAACATGGCTAGAAACTCCACTGATTCAGACTTGGTTCCAGTTCTGTTCTGTTTAGTTTTTATATATTCCCTATTCAACCTATAAGCGCCGATGACGTCATCTTATCTAAACTTTTGAAACAGTAAAAACCTCCAGCAGATGGAGACAAATCCTCTGATCAGAAGCACATTTGAACTGAGTTGGTGTGAAAATAACTTCTAACCCTGATTGTTGGTTAAAGACACAAACCTGGAGGACCTGTCTCACAGTAGACAGAGTGTTTGGAGGGGGTGGTGGGTGTACGTTGGGGGGGGTTGTTCTGTGACCAGCAGGTCCAGGCTGCTAAAGGAAACCAAAACCTGCTGCAGGGAAAGATGCTAAATATAGAGTAGTTCTGGTTTGAAGTTTCTCCAGATAATGTTTGCTTCTCAGGAATGAAATGAGTGGAATTTAACCACTAATCTTCTCCGACAGTAAAACAGCCTTGATCTGTAAACAGAAACTGATGGATGCTCTGATCTCATTAATGAAGCTCTTTGTTTCTCAGGAATCTCTTCCTTCCAGCAGATCTGCTCAGACTTGTTCTCTGCATCCATTCACAGCAGAAATCTGTTCTTTGCTCTCATATGGATCAGAATCAGACAGAGAACAGAGTTTAGACTGAATCCATCCAGAAAACAGAACAAAGTTCAGCTTTAGACCAGAACAGGATCTGTCTGTTTGCTAAAGCTGGTTTGACCATTATTTAGATTAACTCGCCTCACAGGCAGCAGCTGAGCAGCAGGCGCCATGGTAACGCCCCACAGTTTTACATTAACATTTGAAATTCAAACTATGAGCTTCAGATCAGAGATCTGCTGCAGCTAGAGCTGGAAACATGTTTGAATATCAGGTTACAGGAAACTGGAGACAATGAAACCTTCAGACATGAATCAGACCCACATTAAAGGAACATGTGAATAGTTTAAAGGTGAGCGGATGTCTGAAGGAGGAGGAAGGTTTTCCACAGAGCTAAAAGCTCACAGGGATCTGAGTCAGACTTATTTCCTCACTTTATATTAAACCAATGAGTCTTTCCTCGTGAACCAAAAAGTACGTGATATAATTACAGGTCAGGAGGAAGAGGATGTTTTCTTCCTCATTCAGCTGCTACAGTTAGAGCATAAATCCAAGCAGTTCGTCTGGTTCTGTTCCCACATACAGAACAAGTCTGTTCTGCTTTATAAGGGTTAATAATCCAGGGTTGGATCCAGATTAGTGAAGTAAAGCTAAACTCTGTGTCGGAGTGTTGATTCATGTTACAGGAACAACTGAGACAAACAGGAAGATCTGCGGTTTCTGTTGAAAGCTGCTTCATTCACACTGAACAGGAAGAACAAACCGTGATGCAGCATAAAGTTCACTGCTCTGTTTTATTGGTTCTGATCCATTAGACTTTGTTTGTGTTCAAACAACACAAGGGGCCATCTGGTAGTTTTCCATCAGCAGTTGTCTGTGAGGGAGGAGTTAGTTTGATTGATTAGAGCCTGTAAAGTGGGTGGAGACGTCAAACAAGAAACTGATCTGGCTTCAGCGTAAACAGGCTCATTTCTAGAGAAATGAAACCTACTGAGGGCGGCTCTTCAGTCTGCTGTACCCAGATTATACAGTAAACATCACAGGAGCGCTAAAAGATACAAAAATAATCCAAAAAACTTCATTAAAATGACTTTTAGTTGAGTGTTTAGGTCCAAATTAAAGTGCTGTTGTTCTGCAGGAGTTAAATACTGAGAAGATGAAATCTAACAGGATCAGTGACGCTGCTTCTGTCTGTAGATTCAAACCAATGATGCAGATTCAGGGAAACACTGTGAAGTTTCACTGTGATGATCTAAAGGTCTAAATGTTTCCCCCATCCATCATAGGGGGATATTCTGGAACATTTCCACTTTCATTACAGCTAAACTAATTTGTTTCTGTCTGGTTTCCTTCATGTTTGACATTTAAAGCAGCTCTGATGCTACAGAGGATCAGCAGCACGGTTCTAACAGGCAGCTTGTTATTCTGAGCAGTAGGTAGATTACAGGTCAGTCAGCAGATCCATAGTGTCTCCAGTTAGAAGTGATTTTGATCCAGTTTCACCAAATAAACTAAAACACTTGAGTAGAAATCAAACCAACTGAGCTCTTCCTCCATGTTTTACCCTCAGCTCTTCCTTTCATCACGTCTCATGTCTCTTTATCCTGCAGGTTCTTTTCACCGTGTTTTTCAATGATAAACATTCCTTTGAATTGTCCTGCTGCTGAAATGTGCTTTAGATATAAACACTGGCTTAGCTTTATCTGACCTTTCAAGCAGAAAGACTGTTTTTACTTTCTTTTCTTGTTTTGAGTTACTGGTACATGTGGGTGTTTTTCCAATCATCATAAAAGCTGCAAACATGACTGAACTTGAAACTGCTTGAACTCACAGTTTTAATCTCTGAGCTATTTTATAGAACCTCCACCCTGTTTACAGCAGAAAGGAGCCTCTGCAGAGCAAATAGCAGCTGAGTTAAACCACTCAGTTTAACTAAGACCTGCTGCAAAAACGTTGCTCTGTTTACAGAAACATGATGCCCGTCAAAGATACCTGCTGTCAGGAACCAAAGGATAACAACTCTGCAGGAGGATGAAACCTGCCTGAAGCCAGAACCATGAACTGGCTCAGGTTCTTTGCACGTAGCTCTAAGGCTGATTGAATCTTAAAGTGATGAACCTGACAGTTAACTGCAGCTCTAAGCTGTTTCTGTGCAGCATAGAGATAATAATAAACAACAACATGTCTGCCTCCATCGTTCTCTGAACAACTGATCACTGAACAGTGCAGCATGAAATGAGCATTGAAACCTTCCTACAGATAAAGACAGCAAACATCTGCAAAGGCCTGGTTGGAGTAAATCTGGAGCAGATCATCGTCCTGTGAGGCTGCAGAGGAGCAGCTGTCTGGTGCTCAAAATAAATACACTATTTGGAATGATGATCGTTTACTAATTCAAAGGATCAGAGGCTGCAGAGTAAAAGGAAGAAATAAAAACAGAAAATTGACCCTGAATTTCCCAACTGTAGAGAGGGAACTTCAGGGTCAGACAGCAGCGGTGGTTCCAGGTTAAATCTACCGGGGTTGGACCAGGGAGTTTTCATGAAGAACACACAAACTAGAAAATAACTTGAAACACAGACCTCCAATAAGTAGATCATTTACTCCAACCAGAGGTGGCCTTCGTGGAGTCACCAAGTCATCTCCAGGGATTTGTTCTGCACAGCCACCTAACCAGTCCAATCTGCACAGTGGATTAAATCGTGCAGATTGGACTCGCCTGGTCCAGTGGCTGTGCAGAACAAATACATGGAGAAGGCTTGGTGACTCCACGATGGCCCTCTCCAACATATTGTGTCTTTCTCTATCACTACTCACTATCTGAATCATTCTTTCAATACATTCCTGGATCCGGATCATGATCAGGATCATCACCAAACCGAATCCCTTGTTTCCAGTCAGAATGCAGACCTTCTCTGAAAATTTCCTCCATATCTGTCAATAACGTCTTTAGTTATTTTAAAAACAGACTTTTAAAAACTGCTGTTATTTTGCAGTTAACTTCCCATCACTGCTGCACTTTATTTTTTATGATAGTATTGCACTGCTATTCTACTTTTATTGTAATCTCATTACATTGTCATAAGCTGTATACAACAAAATTTCACTTTGGCTGCACCCTGAGTACAAAATGACAATAAAGTTTGTTAAGTCTAAGTCATATTCACAAGCAGAACGTTCGCAGTCAGGAACACAAAGGACCCATCCTTAAAATGACAGAGTGGAGAGAGATTCTGTGTGTGTGTAAATATATCCAGATGATCAGAGAAAAGGAAAAGTACAATAATACGTGGGGGGGAAATAAGTCAGATTAATGCAGCGTGACACGCTAACTTAAATAATTTTATCTTTTATAAAAACAACTTAATATAATATCATCAGAGAACACAATGTTTGCATTGATGTAGAAAGCATTTCTTATTGTAGTGGCAGCACCGTTTTATTTCTTGGAGTCTGTCTGCTTCTGTCTCCTTGAACCCCAGTCTTCCTCTGCAGATGGCCGCTCACACTGGTTCTGGTTCTGATGGAGGTTTCTTCCTGTTCAAAGGGAGTTTTCCTCTCCACTGTTGCTACATGCATGCTTAGTATGAGGGATTGCTGAAGAGTCGACAGCAAAACGAAAGCTAATATCTACTGTCTCCACACGTTGATCCAGGAGGAAAAATTCTGCAAAATTAATCAGACTGGATGATCTGAGTGAATTGTCTCTGGAAAGGGACCTGAGATGAAGTGTTGTGAAAATAGCTGTCAAGTCCACAGTTTTGGTCGGGAAACGACCTTATTCTACTCCCTCTGTGTTCACAGTGTCTCGTAATTTTTTTTATGTTATTGTATTATAGAATTAGATAAAAAACACATTCATCTGCCTCTTCAAACCGAATGGTTGTTAGCATTGCAAGTCAAAATCAATTGACCTTAGTTAACAGTTGGTTAAAAGTGTTTGTTTTAGATTTTTTGTTCATCTGTCTTCAGTGGGTGTTGTAATATTCCCATTATTTTCTTAAATCCCAAACTTGTCATTTATGGTTGTGAATAAGTTGTGAATATAAAAACAACTGAATTGAACCGTATTGACGAGGCACGCCTGCTCTTACAGGATGACCAGATGGGATATTTATGGCAAATATATCCGCACTGTTTCTAAAGAAATTGAATAGCATTATTGTGCTTTTGTTTAAGCTGAGTCATTTTATGCAAACAAACAAAATAAATAAGACACTTTAATCTCAATAAATGTTTTCAATGGGGGGAATATTTAAAAGAATATTTAATCAGTGATTCTGAAGTTATTGTTCCTCTGCTGTCAAGACTCTACTGCAAACTCAACAAGCCTTTTTGTATTGAGTAAATACACAAAGGAGTTTCCATACCCATCGGCAAGTAGTGTTCCTCTGTAGTTAGAGGTTTAGGTATTATGTATCACTATTAATCCAATCATCTAAATACATCATATTATTTGTAAAATGTCTAATAAAATATCAGGACAGGCTTCTAAATGAGTTTACTCATAAAATGCTCTGGTCTCCTCCACCATCTACTAAATGCAGCAACCATCTGCACTTTAAACAGGTTCTCCTTGTATAAGGGTTAAGGTTAGGTGAACATGGTGAATTCTGGGATGTTTTACCTCATAAACTCATTTAATTTCTCGGTCCCTCTGCCTTTCATACCTCTTTGCAGCATCAGAGCTCTGGTCCTGCGCCGCATTTATTCAGAAAGCTGTTTTGTTTTCCTATTTGTAAGTCAAGCTTTAAAATCCAACAAAATAATGTAGAAGTCTAATAGAAGATCACCAAATGTGCTGAAACGCATTTTAATTGAACATATATATGTGTGTGTAGATAAATCGCATCTGTAGGCTATTAAACTCCGAGCAATAACAAATAAACCTTTGGTCTCTTCCTTGTCTTTCCCTTCCTGGTTTGTTTTCAAATGATTTAACGCCCGCCTCAATAAGCGCGGTTGAGCCTGTCGGGTTTCTCTGTAAAACCTCCTGCTAACTTCAGTCATTTCTCTGAGGAAGGCAGAGGCAACGTCATCACCCGCTGATCTTCAGGCGTGAGAAGATTCCATCGATGTCCGAGTGTTTCGGACATGAGAGACATTAACGGGATGTTGCTTCTCATTCTTGTGGGTTTCTGCCAGGTCATTACTGCCTCTTCAGAAGGTGGGGTTTGTTCATTCATTTTTCTGCATTTTGCTTTAATTTTCTTCCTTAATTCAAGTTTTAAACGTCCTGAGATCAGACGTGTTGGTTTTAGTGAAACTAAAAACGCTGACAGAAGAAGCAGAGTTATTGTTCCTTAAAATATCGTTTCCTAAAATGATCCATTTCTTGTGTTGGTTTCAGAGAAAATGTGAATTCTATGTAAATGATTTTGTTATTATCATTATTTATCCCATGTTAAGAGAACTAAATAAAAACATTTATGAGCATTTTCACCAGATCAGTCTGAGGAACCTTCCTCTGTTTTTAAACGAATATTGATTGATGATCATAAAGGTTTAAACAGAATCGGAACAAATGTAGAAAGTGTAATAAAGCAGTAATAAACTGAATGTTTGTGTTCACCTAATGTAGGAAATAAAAAATGCTGCCTAACAAGTTTTTTAAATGATCACAACTACTGACTTTGACCATTTTAAGTTTCTATTTGTGTTTTCTTTTTAATTGTAATGTCTACAGCTTGTACATCATTTTAAATGATCTTGCTATTGAAATGTATTATATTAATAAACCTACCTTCCCTATAATACTGTAGTTTTTACTGTAACACTGGATATGAGGCCCCAGGAGCAGTAAACCCTGCTGGGACGAATGGGGAAGTTAAACTAAACTAATGACATTCACCTTCTGAGCTCTGAAGAGGTGAAGTCATTTCCTCCTTCTCTCACTCTGACCCAGGCCCAGGATGAGACGGCTGCTCTCAGAACCTGGTCCGGTCCGGTCGCTCGGAGCAGTCAGAACCAGAACACCTGTGTTCTTCTTTTAACCTCTTCCTCTGCAGGTGTTCCTTCTCATTCTCAGAACATGTCAGATCTTCTCTGTTCTAAATTAAATGCAGGTGAACACAGGTCATGATTGGGTTGTTTGATCTTGGTTGATAAGGTTTATTAAAATAAACAAACCTGAACAGATTTCAATCCCATCAAGTCATTTTGGTGACAATAAATGACAGTTTGTCTAATAAGAACTGAGTGTTTGCTTCACTGAGCCACAGACTCGACTCAGTTAATGACTCTGTGTTTTATCTCTGCTGTAGATCAGAACTTGTCCGCTGTGATTGGAGAGGATGTTACTCTGCCATGCAGGGCTGAGGGTTACATGCCATTTAAAGTGGTGGAGTGGAGCCGACCTGGAAAAAACTTAGAATATGTTCTCATCCTAAGAAACCAAAACCTAGACCCTAAAATCCCCAAACCAGGATACAAGGGTAGAGTAGAGCTGAAGGACCTGCAGAACGGAGACGTGTCTCTGGTTCTGAAGAACGTGACGTCTGAAGACAGCGGAACATATGAGTGTTATGTTCTGAAAAAAACAGTCCGCAGGAAGAGAGCAATTAAACCAATTAGCACCATCACCCTGAACGTGGTTCCAGGTGAGTCTCTAGATCAGAACTTCCAGAACCTTCCTGGTTCTTCATGGAAGAAAGATGTCAGATCAGATGTTTGTGTTTTCTACAGATGTTGATGATCAGAGTCTGTAGAAAACAGCCTCCCCCGCACCCCCCACCCCCCAGCTTACCACCATCAGAGTGTGAATGAATGAATGGTTGATTCAATGAATGAATGGATGTCATGTGAAGAGTTCTGGAGTCCTAGAACTTCATTAACTGCTATGCAAGAACAGGCTGTTCATTATCTTACCTGAAAGCTCCCACTAACACCTGGATCTGTTCTACAGGATCTGATCACAAGAATCAAGATGGTGGAGAGAAGAAGGATGGTCCTGATGGTCCGACAGGTGATCCTCATTTACTCTACTTTGGTTGGTGTCATAATTTCTGTAAAATGTGCTAATTTTAGCAAAAAGTCGCAAATCCTGCTGATGGAGCATCTCAGTGGACTTTAATGGTTCTAATGTCTGAACAGCAGAAATCTGACAATCCAAAAGATGTTTGCAAAAGCTTTGTGGCCTGGTATGGAAACAATCATCTGAACCCGAAAATCAAACGAAGAAGAGAAATGATTGTAGATTGAATCCTCATGGGAGAAGATGTGGAGGTGGTGGAGGAGTATAGACACCTTGGTGTTCACCTGGACACCAAACTAGACTGGAGACGCAACTGTGAAGCCGTCTACAAGACTGTCCTAAGGAAGCTTAGGTCCTTCAGTGTTTGCAAAAAGATGCTACATTGAAAAGCTCAACGAGATAATAAAGAAGGTCTGCTCTGTTCTAGGAAGTCCTATATAACCTCTGAAGATGATTTCACAAAGAAGAAATGTTCACAAAGTGAAGAAGATTATGGACAACAGTGAGCATCATCTTCATCAGACTGTTAAACAACAACTGTGTCTTCAGTCAGAGGCTCCTGCAGATCCACTGTAGGACAGACCGATACAGAAGATCCTTCCTACCTACAGCTATCGACACCTAGAACTGTTTGGAAAAACAAAAAACACAAGTTTCTGCGACGTCCCTTTGGTATTAGTAAAGTTTTTTTAAATTGGATTGAATTGAATTTGAATGTCAACAAGCAGTACAAGAAACCCTCAGAAAACAAATAAAACCAACAAGCTTGACATAAAAATATGTTTTAAACTGAAAACTGTAAAGTCGGTCAGTTTTCATCAATTCTTCAGCTTCAGTTTATCCAAGAAGACGAACGACCAGGAGAGAGAAGTTCATCTTTCAGGTTTACTGAGAACATTTCCATTTAATCCCACCGGTTTCTGAGCATGCAGCCTTTAATCTTAAACATTTTCCTCAATGGTGTGTGAAATATGTATTAGTATTCACATTATCACCATCATTGTTTACACCCAGCCTTGCACAGGGCAGACAGTCATTTCTGATGTCCTTTAGGAAGCCTGCATCCCAGATGCTTCACACAGTGTGTCACCGCTTCTACAACAACATTTTAGACCTGTATTAAGCCAGTGTTGAAGACTCCTTCAATGTAATGTCTATCCCACCTCTTAGTAGATCTGAACACAAGTGGATTTATCTCAGACCCTTGATGAGACTGTCCTTCAACCAATGGGGATCAAAGTGGACCGCTGAGGTCATTGAAGCACTCAGGACAGTTCTGATTGGTGAACACTCATAAACCCATGGAGACCAGACAATAGCTAGTAGGTAGTAGACTCTTCGTGAGTACGTTCACTTCTGAACGGATGTGATGTTGTCTGAAAGAAGTCCTCGTCGTATTTTGAAAAACAAGCAATCGATAACAAGCAATGTTCAAAGATTACTGAACTTCAAAAAAAAAAAGAAAAGACCAAGATCCCTTCGATCTCTCTTTAAGATGAGACTCTGTAGAAAGCAGCCGTAGATGATGTTCTTCTGTGATGTTCTACCGGATGGATCAGACTAACACCTGGTTCTGTTTTACAGGCGGAGGACTCATTGGACTGATTGTGGGGCTGGTGGTCATCGCAGCTGTGATTGTGTCTGCCGTCAGTGCCGTGCTGCTCTTGAAAAAGAAGGAAAAGCAAAGATCTTCATCCCCCATTTATATCAAAGTCGACAACCTTCAACAGAACTCACCAACAGTTCTAGATAACAGCAGTAACTCTTCACTCCTTTCACACCATGTTAACCCAGCCATTGGGCAGATAGGATGCTGCCCTAATGCCGGTCCCAAGCCCGGAGAAATGGGGAGGGTTTAGTCAGGAAGAAACAGAATCAGACTGAAAACTTTCAACATTAGACTGAAGAGAAAATTTCTTTTTCTTTACAGAAAAATTGGCTTCATGAAAAAAAACTTCCAGACTAAAATCCTCCCACTGACAATAAGGAATATAAACTTCGAACTAAAAGTCTTTATTGAAGAATTTAGCTTCCCCTTTCATCCCGTCACCCTCTGATGCTTCTGTGCTGCAGGTCTATCAGTCTTATCCACGCCTCTGCCATAGCAAGTCATCATCTAGGTCAGTATTGTTCACTCCTGCTCCTCGGGGCACACTGGCCTTCATGTCTTGGATGTTTCTCATCTTTCGCACACCTGGTATCCATTGAAAGTCAATAATGAGGTTTGCTTGATTGGAGTACTCTGAACCAGGTGTGTCGAAGCAGAGAAACATCTAAATGATGCAGAGCAGTGTGCCTTGAGGACCAGGATTAAAAAACACGGCTCTAGCACTGCGTTCTGCTAGCAAGGCTGTCAAACTGGTTCCAGAAAAGGTTGCGTTGATGCTGGCTTTCTTTCCAACCAAGCAGTAAGGACCAGACTTATTCATCTCATCAAGTGAGTTAAGTCCAACCTGAGGACTTGATGAGATGACTCTGGTCTGGTGTGACTCTGCTTGGTTGGAAAGAAGACCAGCAGCCATGCAGCTCTTTCTAGAACCAGAGTATGTTACAGGTTTCTGCACCATCAAGCTGCAACCCTCCTCCACCCCATCATCCCCATTTTCAACCTTCTTCCTCCAGGCCTCCATTCCACCATCAGTACCTAAACGTACCAATCCCATTTCATCTGCTCAATCATAACACCATGCTTCCCCTGGGACCCGAACACCATGAACTATATTCCTCATTTCAATACAATCTTCTGAGTGTTGCTTGTCTTCTGTGTGAGTCTTTCCAGGCTGAAATACAAATCATTAGAAACAATTCATCATTTGTTCTTCATAAACTAGCATTTGATCTGCATTACAGTGGGGGAATTACCTTTTTGTTAAATTTAGCAAATGAAAACTAAAAAACAATCGAATAAAATATACCCAAAGATTCTGGGACCCGCTTCACAAATTTGTTTAATTCCTTCAAAACATCACATTTTTTTTTTGTTATTGGATGCTTCCACTGCGGTTGAATAGACAGTGAAGAAATATTGAAGATCTAATACATGTAACCTAGATAGCATCAAAGGGAAAAGGGTTTGGTCCGTTTACCTTTCTGCATAGAGAACCGTTTGAGGTTGTAATATGGAAATATAAGGTAGACTGGATCTAATATATTTTTCTGTTTTCTAACTATTTAAATTGGAGACACTTTGCTCATAAAATATGACTAAATTCACAAACTACATGCCAATTGTTGCATATGGTACAGTCTACTTCTATCCTTTCAAAGTTAAACACTGTTTAGTTAATTAAACTCATTTAGTAAATTATTCATTGTTGGTACTTTGCATATTAGATACATTCGCATATCAAACCAATGTAGAGTAAGATGTTTAAATGACTTATGTTGGTTTTCTAAAATATAGACTTTAATCTGCTTCAGATAGAGTGAAAGGTAAAAAATAAAACAAAAGTAACTATTTGAAATGTAATAAAAGTGATTACAGCTGAGAATGACATCATGTGGAATGATCAGTTTATTAAGGCTGTGATAAGTTTATTTATTTGAATGGTCTCTGAAATGATGCATGAGGTTACTAAGCTCCACCTGCAGATAGCTGACTCCTGCTGCCTCCAACGCTTCATCCTACCTTTATCATCAGTATTCTCACTACAGCATTTAAAGAATCACAAGTCTTTTTATGATTTAGCCACAACTGTGGAGAGGAGCGCAGTGTGCTTAAAAAAGAAAACATTGGAATCCCTCTCAGTAAAACTGGTCATACAACATGGCTGCTGATGTCATCATCTGTTAGGTCTTCTGAGATAAATTAAGACATTTCTTTTCACTGATAGCTGTATCGTCTGACAGTTTTAAATATTATCCTCTCTAGTTGGACATTATAAAAGGTCTCATGCATGATATGATGCTCTGCACCATAAACAATATATTGATGATTGTGTCTTTCGTGGACGGGCCGCCTGTGGAGCTAGCTACCAGTTAGCTTTTATATCTCTGCTTCTTTCTGCCTGTCTGCTTCTGTCTCCTTAAATCTCAACAGTTTTCCTCTCCACTGTCACTACATGCCTGCTTGGTGTGAGGGGTTGCTGATTGAATGGTCTCGGTAAAATGCCTTGAGATGACGTGTTGTGAACTGAAGCCATATAGATAAACTAAATAGAAACTGAATTGATCATGTGACCCATATAAGGCCTTAGTCCTTAATGCAGCAGGACCAGGTTCAAGTACTTTCTGAGTGTCTTCCCGCTATCTCTCAGTCCAAAACACTGTCTTCCAGCCTTAAAATATTAATAATTGTTACAATTAAAGCCACTAGTGCCTAAAAATACAGTCTTTATTTTGTGTTCTGGAGATGTACAGAACACTGTACTTTACATCTGCAGACCACATCTGTCTTCCCTTCATTGCACTCTGTCTCTCTCAGACATGAACATAAAATGTTAACAGTAAAACTCTTATTTGACAAAGTCAGACAAACCCCAACCAAATATTCATCATATTGTGTTATAAGTCATGGAGCTGCGTTGAAATGAAATTAATGAAAGTCTAACTGTTAGTGGAGCTTTGCTAACTTTCCTCTATTTTCTGCTCCGCATGTTCTTTCAATAGCAGCTGGATCGCACATAGAGTCACTGACTGTTCTTTCTTTGGACCAAATAACAACAGATTAAACCAGAATCCCCCATAAAACTGTTGAGATCAAATGTCAGGAATGAAACTAAGGTGACTCTCTTCTGACCTCGCATCTTGCAACCGAGGTCATATAGAAACCCGCTTCAGGTTCAACTTCCTCTTTCTGCCACTGGCTCCGGCCACGTAAGGCCAGACGCAACGATCCTCAGCTGAAAATAACCTCCGGAGACGAGCCTAACTCACTGGACCGAGTCAGACCGAACCTGCCTATGAATCAGAAAGTTGAACGTAGCGTTTTCATGTGATCCAAACCAAATGGACCGTAGTGTTCCAAACACACCTACAGAGCAGATGATTTCAAGTTTTGGCCGATCCACAGAACATCCAGGCCAATTTCTGTATTCCAGAGGAGCCACGAGACACTGCCAAGGCGAACTGTGACGAGGACCGCCTGAAAATGCCGTCTTTCCTGCCAGACCATGTGTTTTGCCCTGCCTTTAGACCTCATGCCGTCTGCGAGCAACAGCTAACGGCAAACCACCGTAGCAACAGAGGGACACGCCGCTTCAACGCTCCATTCAAGGCCGTGAGTTATAAAATGAAGCCCTGCACTGTAGCATTATGATTGCATCGGATGAATCCCATCCTCTTCCAGGTCCAGGTGGTGATCCGGATCATCAACAAATTGTAATGATTTGTTTTCAGTCACAGTACGCACCTTCACTGAAAATTTCAGCAAAATCTGTCCATAACTTTTTCAGTTATTTTGAAAACAGTCAAACAAACAAATCTGATAAGAACAACCTCCTTGTTGAAGGTAATAAGACATCTGGTTGAGCCTGAACATTTCAAACATGAGAGCAGGAATTTTATCGCTCTGCTTTATTTTTCTTTCAAAGGGTTCCAGTTCCATGGAGTGGAACCAACAAATGTACTAGCTGTCATTTAGTTTTAAATGTGAGAGTTAGAGCCGTTTAAATGAACACTGGGTCAGCTTTAGGCCTACAGCTTTGGTCAGAAACCTTTCTACAGTACTGGAGAGGCTCTTTTAAATAAACTGGAAAGTCTTGCTCATCTTTTTTTGCAGGGATTATAAGAGCTGTTCTAACTGTGCCTCAGATATGGAAAAGACTTTGATAGGAAATTTATTCTGGGATTAGCACCATTATGACTCTACGCAGCAGAGGAGGGTCCAAGCTGATTCTCTCTGATTTGTCTCCATCTGGCAACAAGCTAAATGTCAGAGATGAATGGAGGTATTCAGACTTCGGACCTATCAGATGATAGGAATATCTACAGAAAATGCCTTGCGCTCTTTGGTTAAACTGATCATCAGTTTCAGAGTGTGCACCGCATCTATTAAGATAAAAGACTTACTGCACTGCAACGATTACGGTTCAGCTGCAGTTTGAAAGGACTGAATGTGGCTATATCGATGGATGCAGATACTGCAGGGTCCCATGATGCAACAGTACAGGCACAGTGTTTGCAGGAGCAGGTGTGGCTTCTTGCCCTGCAGTAATTATGCCAACAGCATCATCATCATCATCACGCTGACCAACCCTGGACTCAGCTCACTGTTATTTTTCTTTTTTATGGACTCAAATTATGCTCATATGAGCGTTTATTAAGTGGTGTTTTTTTTTATTCTATGTTTTGCTGTTGTTTTTTAAGGCCCATATGAAGAATTTTTACTATGAATGAAACAAGGTTTAAATTGAATTAAAACCATCTATTTTGGAGGTGTTCCCAGTCTATTGCATTGTTATCTTTGGGGTCACAGGTTAAAATATTTGTGAACCCCTGATTTAGAGGCTCCCGTATCTTAATACTTTACAGCCTCAGTGACTTAAAGCTTTCCTGTTAAAATAAATCGGATGCCACACCTCAGCAAACTATGGAAGGGAGCTTGTTTCTGAAAAAACAGCTCCCTCTGTTGGACAATACAAATAAAGCCAAGGTGATTTAATTTCTAAAGCTCTTTTAAAAGTATGAAAAAACCAAAGCGCTGAACAATTAAAATAAATTAAAGCATAACAACTTCTAACAACTAAGATAAGCAACTCAAAGAATAAATAAATAACATGAAAAATCCCCATTTATAGGAAGAAGGTGAAATTGGACAACACTTGATAGCAGTTTAAATACCAAAGAGGAGGCTCTTCAGAGCAGATTTAAAATGTCTGTTGAAGAAGCTTTTCTAACCAACAGCAGTGAAGCGTTTCATAGTTTGCAAACAAAAAGAGCTCGATTTTCCCTGAGCTGCTTGGGTCTGCTGTCAACAACAGGTCATGTGATCTAAAGGAACAAGCAGGGGAAACGGGAAGGAGTTTATGGATGTAGAGAGAAGCACAACTGAAAGAGTTTGTAAATGAACTCTTAAAATGGACGGCAACCATAACAAAACAAGAGTAATGTGCTATCTGAAAATGAGTCAAAATGGCTTAAAATACATGCATTTACCTTTAATTTGAGTCGGTAATAAAATGATATTTTCATGATGGGTTTGATCTGTTTAGCCCACATGCAGGAACACCACAACAGGAGAGAAATATCAGATGCAGAAGTTTATTAAAGAACTTAAAGGCGACTGGAGTGCCCGAGTGGCGGGATCCAG
>JAUZNJ010029212.1:0-15563 GCA_034780135.1 Jordanella pulchra | reverse complement strand
AGAAAGAAAGAAAGAAAGAAAGAAAGAAAGAAAGAAAGAAAGAAAGAAAGAAAGAAAGAAAGAAAGAAAGAAAACTGGTTTTATTAACAAAGTAATTCTACATCTCTCTTATATATTTTTGGAAAACTATAAAAATGTTGAATATAATGTTGAATATGATTATAATCTAGATTATAATCTATAATCCATTGTCTATATGCTCAATAGATTGAATATAATCTACTCACTGTCTAATAGTAGGCTATATTTATTGTGTGCGCGCCGTGTTTTGGTACCTGAAGCACGCGGTTAATTGGGTGGGGTGCCAAATCAATTTATACCTGCTGGAACTAATTCAGCTCATTTTCCTAATCCAGCCTCTTTTTGTGAATGCCAGCCGTATTACCCACTGGCGATGCTGCTGAGCCCACAAGCTTTCAGAAATTCTCCAATATGTGCAAAGATGGGCGGTAGCAGCTCAGCCAAAGCCTCTTTAGAGCATGAAGTTAAAACTCCTGCGCTCTGTGCAAACTGAGCATGTGGAGGCATCGGAGGGATAGACGCGCGGGAGTCACATCCATCTGACTCCCATCGATTTGTGGGATTTTATTCTCTCCAAGTGATCCAGTCTGGGGGAGCATTGCACAGCAGCACCTCGGCAGCTTCACTGTTTTCGGAGGCGAAGATGCTGCTCCACGGACTTCTCCTGTGTTTTTCAGTAACAGGTTTTGCTGTCGCGCAGCCCGACAGCTCCGGGTTATTTTACGCGCTCCGGTCGGAGCTGTCGGAGGACGCAATTCTGGTGGCCAATAACGGAATACGCGTCCCTTTCGGGAGATCGGTCTTTATCGATCCCATCAACGATCTTGTGGTTCAGACACAGCCGGGAGACCGGTGTAGCATCACAGTGCTGGAAAACGACCCGCTCACACAGAGACCTGGGCACCTCTCTCCTAAAAAGTTTCCCTGCGATTTCGGTCCAAGCGACGTGATGTATTCCCACTACGGCTCCAGGAGTCCCGCGAGAGACAGAGTGAGATTGCAGCTCAGGTATGATGCCCAAACAGAAACTGTTATCATCCCGTTCATGATGGAGGTTGAAGTAGTTTTTACGCAGCTGGAGTTACTAACCAAAAACATGCCTCTCACTGTTGATCGTCTAAAAGGAATGAGTAACCCTATTGATAAGAAGATCCTGGAGTTTAGTTATGACAGAGAGTCTTATAAATGTGAGGCTGCATCCCTATCTGGCACCAGCATGTTGCCCAGATATGGAAAACTCATTGATGGAGGTAAACTTGCCACCGTGATGGACTGTGATGAATTCCTGCAAGCCGATATTCGCTATGAGCACATGTTTGAGCACAAATCTCCAAACAGGGATTATGTTCCTATGGCTGTGGAGCTGCATGACAAAGAGGGCAACCTGGTGAATCAGGAGTATTTTCATCTCTTAGTTCGCATCAGAAACGGAGAGGAGAACACCCCCCCCAAGCCCAGCTTTGTATCCATGATGATGATGGAGGTGAGCCAGTTTGTGATGACTGCCCTCACCCCTGACATGCTGGCTGCTGAGGATACAGAGTCAGACCCAGAAGAGCTTATTTTTAATATCACATCTCCCTTATCCTATGAGGAGGGGTACATAGTCAGCACAGATGACAGAAACCTTCCAATCACCTCCTTTTACCAGAGAGATCTGCAGGATTTGAAAATAGCTTATGTTCCACCTTCTCTGGACTCAAACAATGAGAGGATTTTCCAGCTGGAATTTCAGGTCATAGACACGGAGGGGGCCGTCTCGGACACATTTGCTTTTATGATTGTTGTGAAGCCGATGAACACCCTGGCACCTATTGTGACGCGTAACACAGGTCAGCTTCTGTATGAGGGCCAGTCACGGCCTCTCATCAGCACCCACAACTTGGAGATCAGTGATGAGGACAATTTGGACTCTGTCACTGTCACAGTGGTGGACGGCCTACGGCACGGGGAGCTCATGGTTCTGGGCTCTGAAAGGAAATTCTTCACACCTGCTGATCTCACAACAGGAGCTGTTGTCTATCAGCATGATGGCAGCGACACGTACAGTGACAACATTGTCTTTAAGATGACGGATGGAAAAAATGATGTTGAATTCCTCTTTCCCATTACCATTGTGCCCACTGATGATGAGCCGCCGATCATCAACGCAAACACAGGTTTGGTGCTCTTTAAACACCAAATAATTCCCATATCTCCTCTTATGCTCAGTGCTGCTGATATTGACTCTGAAGACTCCATGATCAAATTTACCATTATCCCTCCACTCTCAACAATCAGCAAAGTGCTCCTTCGCCAGTCAGATGCCCCAGAGGACCCCTCCTCTTGGAAATTTAATGCTGAAGATGAAATGTATGAGAAGGAGGTGACAGAGTGGCTCCAGAAAGACATAACAGATGGAAAGTTGTTTTACAGGCACACAGGTCCCCACAACACAGAAACAATTATGGATCAGTTTATATTTACAGTTCAGGATGACAATGACCCACCTAATTTATCCGGAGAAAGTATATTTGTAATACGGGTTTTACCAGTTGATGATGTGCCCCCGGAGCTGTACCCTGGCATTGCTCTACAGATGACCGTTGAGGAGTATGAGCTCACTCAGTTCAGCAGAGAGGTCCTCCGTTACACTGATATGGACTCAGAGGATCGCGACCTCAAATACACAGTCATCCAGGCCCCAACTGATCTGGATGAAAACAATCCCGTTGTGTTTGGATCTTTAGTGCTGACAGAACGTCCTGACACTGAAGTGACAGAGTTTACACAAGCTCAAATCAACCATCATAAGATCTCCTACGCTCCCCCAGACTTGGAGCTAGGGATCACGGCCCACGTTGTGCAATTCCGTTACACGGTCGAAGACACAGCAGGGAACAGCATAGAGGGGGCTTTTACTATGTTTCTGCAGCCAGTCAACAACAACCCCCCCCAGATCACAAACACCGGCTTTACAGTGTTTGAAGGCGGGATGCACATCATCACTGCTGCAGAGCTGGATGCTCAAGACCTCGACACAGAAAGTGAAAAGATAACCTTTGCTCTAAGTCGACCACCTAAACATGGCCAAATTCAGACTGCATTCACTGACCTGGAGAAAAACAGGGTTTTCAAACTAGATGATATCTCAAAGGGGAAGATATCATATATTCACAGTGGGGAGGAGACGTTGAGTGATGATTTTCAGCTGGATGTCAGTGATGGGATACATGTTGTGACTGTGGTGGTTAAAGTTAATGTAAAGCCCATGGATGATGAAACTCCATCCATCAGTCTGCCTAAAGGAACAATTGGGTCCAACATGGACGTCCTGGAAAATGGAGTGGCAGAAATCACAACAAATGTGATTCAAGGCCATGATGATGACACTGATGACTTCCAGCTTACATTTATTGTGGAAGATCCTCCAGTATTTGGGGACATTATAGTTAAAGGAGTACCGGCTGCAAGGTTTACACAAGCTGACATAATTAATGGGGTAGTTGTGTATGCACACACAGGTGGTGAGATAGGTCTTTTGTCTCAGCAAGACGGATTTAATTTGACCCTCACCGACATGTCTGATGACTGGACAGTAGGGGGCAATAAGGTCAGTGGAGTCCATATTCGAATCACCATCCTGCCTGTTGACAATCAGGCCCCTGAAGTAGGAGTTGGGCTCCAGTTCAGCATTATTGAGGGAGAGAAATATGGAATCGGCCCTCAGCACTTGAACGCTGATGATAATGACACTCCAACAGATGATATCCTTTGCACCATCATTGTTCAGCCCTCCGCAGGCTATGTGGAAAATATATCCCCTGCTCCAGGCTCAGAAAAGTCAAGGTCAGGAACAGCGATCAGTGCATTCACCATCAGAGACATAAGGGAGGGAAATATATTCTATGTGCAGAGCATTCATAAGGGGGTAGAGCCACTGGAGGATCGGTTTACATTTACGTGCTCTGATGGCATCAATTTCTCAGAGAACAATTTCTTTCCAATCATAATCATTCCAACAAATGACGAAAAGCCAGAGATTTACTTGAGGGAGATAGTTTTGATGGAAGGGATGAACGTTATCATCGACCCTTCAATTTTGAATGGAGATGACGCCGATGTTCCACCCGAGGAGCTGATGTTCATAATTTCCAAACCTCCGAAACACGGTGCTATTTTAAATCAGCTATCCACGGGCTCTGTTTTGGTGTCTAACTTCACCTTAGAACAGATTAGAGAGGCGTCGGGTATAATTTATGAGCATGATGACTCAGAGACTACAGAGGACAGCTTTGATATCATTTTGACAGATGGAAAGTACTCTGTGCAGAAAACAGCTGTTATTATGATCATCCCTGTTGATGATGAGACCCCCAGGATGGCTATCAATGATGGCCTGGAGGTTGAACTCGGGGAGACGAAAGAGATTAACAGTAAAGTTCTCAAAGCAACAGATTTAGATTCAGACGACAGCACACTAACATACATAATCCGATTTGGGCCTGGTCAGGGTCTCTTACAGAGAAAAAACCCATCCGGGTCTCTTGAGAACATAACCCTGGGCATGAATTTCACACAATCTGAAATTGACCTAGGACTCATACAGTACTCACACAATGGACAAGAGGGCATCCGAGATTTAGTTAAATTCGATGTGACTGATGGAATAAATTCACTCATAGATCGTTACTTCTACATCTCTGTGGGCAGCATTGACATGGTTTTCCCAGATGTCATCAGTAAAGGTGTGTCTTTGAAAGAAGGTGGGAGGGTGACTTTGACCACTGATCTTCTAAGCACCTCTGACCTTAACAGTCCTGATGAGAACTTAGTTTTTACAGTTACACGGGCACCAAGCAGGGGTCACCTGGAGTGCACAGACACTCCTGGAATACCCATTGGATCTTTTACCCAACTCCAGTTAGCAGGCAGCAAGATTTTCTACATCCACACCTCAGATGACGAGGTTAAAATGGACAGTTTTGAGTTTGAAGTCACAGATGGATACAATCCCATTTTCAGAACATTTAGAATCTCAATCGTGGATGTAGATAATAAAAAACCAGTTGTGACCATTAACGGTCTGGCTGTCACTGAAGGGCAGCTGAAGCTAATCACACCATTTGAGCTCACAGCTGAAGATCAGGACACTGACGAGCAGCTGATCAAATTTACAATCACTCAATCGCCTTTTCATGGTAAACTGCTCTACAACCAGTCCATCCCTGTCGCCAGCTTCACCAAACAAGACCTCAATGAAAACCTCATCAGCTACAAACACGATGGAAGTGAATCATCAGAAGACTCCTTCTCCTTCACTGTGACTGATGGCTCACACGCAGACTTCTATGTTTTTCCCAACACGGTTTTTGAGACAAGACACCCTCAGACTATGAAGATTACCATACTACCAATAGACAATGGTGTTCCGCAGATTGTGGTAAATAAAGGCCCAACTACCTTGAAGATTCTGTCTACGGGCCTTTTGGGGTTCACCATCAGCCCTAAAGTGTTAAAAGTAGAGGACAGGGACAGCGGCCCAGCCTCTGTGTTGTTTTATATCACTACCCAGCCCAAACACGGTTACATCATCAACCTGGGACACGGAAACAACTCCATTGACACATTCAGTCAAGGTAAGCTCAATTAATAACTATTATTAGTATAGCAAAAAGTTACTCTGTTCAAAACTTTACAAGAAAAGCACATTAGAATGTTGTGAATGTCAGTCAGCAATAACTGTACGTAGCTCTGCTCAAAGAAACATTGAAAATAAGACTGAAAAGTTTTTGAAATCTGACACATATACTATGAAAGAGGGCCCAGGGAACTGTACTATCATTATTCTGCCTATTCCTCCAAAATAACATTTGTCCTCAACTGAAAAACCCAAATGACTCTTTGAGCAAGATGACAGATCATTTTAATCATCTTCCTTTTCTTCTTTTTTTTCCAGGTTGTTTTTTTGGCTTAATATGAAAGACAACAAAGCATCCATCTTTTTAATTTTCTATCTAAAGATGTTTAAGAGAAGACAGCATGCAGTATGCAGTCTATCAACAATGTTAAAAAAATCATTCATTGTACAATTATTGGCATTCATTTGTCACATTCTTTACAGATGTTGCATTAATCAAAAAAACCTAAATAAAAATGACCACCCCTACATTTCAAAAAAACTTTAAAATTTTTTAGATGGTTTTTATTAGCAGCCCTTGCAGAGAGCCCAATGATTCACATATGGATTATGTAAGCCGGTTGTAGACACCTTGTGTTAACAAGCTGTGGCTGTCTAAATGTTTATTTATTCCAACTAATGAAATACGCCGAGGTCTTTGTTATTAGTAATGGGATGGCATTAGATTTTCTCAGCAGAAATATCAAGTAACACAATAATTAATAAGCCTTATAACATGTTGAGTATTACCCTGACATCTGTAGTAACTGCTGTAGTAATAAGAATTATTTGAGTATTGCTTTGGGAAAAAATACTTTTAGGAGTAGTTTTATTGCACCTAAGTTTTATAATGTATCACTACTATCTATATTTTATATTGTCTCAAAGCATATTTTTTATTATTATCAATAAGAATTATTGTATTATCAGATGTACAGTAGTTGAGAAGACTTTTCTACATATTTTTAAACTTTTTTTAAGCAAACAACTGTGAAAGTATTGCTGCTCTTACTTGAGATTTATTTTTAGGTATGCTACCCATCTCTGTCTGTAATATTGCTATCACATTTTCATACATTTATGTTTATTTTGTTTGCAAAAATCTTTTCCAACACCTTTTGAATTTTGTTGTGGTTTATGCTCTAAGGGTCGGATCTGCCAACATTTCAAATGAGAGTGCTAAATTGCTTGTGGGAAAAAAAATGCAATTCGAGGACCTGTTGCAGGTGATCTAAAAATACTGTTTGTAAAACAGGGTGCAAAACCTGTACCAAATAGGCAATTTAAATGAGTAAATTTTGTCTGCTACTAGGAACTTTTGGGGAAGCAGGACATGGAAGACGGATTCAGGTCGAAGTAGAGATCAACTGATAAAGTTGTTTTTTAGGGTTGATGCCAATAGTGATTATTATCAGCATAACCAAAACACAGTATATACTCCTGATTTTTATGAGGTAGATTCTTGAAACAAATGTTGCTTTTTTCCCTCTTTTTAAATTAGTAAAATGATATAATGAGAGAAAATGTGACAGAAGTCTTAAATTAAACAAAAAAGAAGCATTTATGAAATATTCTCTGTCTATCTGTAGTTCAAAACCATGGAGGCGCATGTACTAATTAATTAAAAAAAGATAACACTACTATTCTTACTAATTATATTATATCTCAAAGTGATACAAGCAAACGAAACAATCAAAAAAGAAGAAAATAATAAATGTTCTAGTTATAAGATGAAATATCAATCATCCTAAGTTGAAGACAGGGATGCGTACTCTCAGGCTGGTAATGTTTAGTTTTATTTGTTTAGAAACACAGGCTGCACACACAATTTGTTTAGTGTTTAAAAAATCGCTTGGTGGTAAGGAATTGCTATCAGAACTTGTTCTTAAGAAGGCAATCACAAAAAAAATTAGCATCTGTAGTTCTGGTCATTTTAGACTTGCGATTTGCGGGTTAATAGATCAGATTAGCTCACAGTACCAAGTTTACACATGTTTTTATACAAACCAAACATTTAAAGATCAGACCCTTAATGTGCAAAATTAGTTTCTTTTTTGTTGTCCGACATGTTTTATATTAACTTTGCTGTGTGTAAACCCTTGGTCGCTTAGTAAGTTATGTCTTGGTTCTCCATGTTTTCACGATCAGAGATCTTCCAAAACAGACAAATTAGTCTTATCCTTGAGAGAAAACAGTGTTAGTCAGGTTTGAATGTGATTTGAAGAAAAAAGTGACAAATTCAAATTCCCTGTAAATTAGTAAGTCTTGATTATTTTCTCACTCCCTGCTTTCAAAGAAATTTAATTTATGGGGTTAAAATCATTCGTACATGTGACAAGTGCCATCTTGGGATTTTTAGGAGTTAATTTATGGGTCGGATTTTTATATGCCTGCCTCATCAAACTGTAATTAGTAGACCAAAGTTAGTTGATGATATTTTTGTAGACATTGTGGATGAATAATTTACTGTTTTCTGGGTCTTCCGGTTGATGTACCCTTCTGAGGTCTGTTAAATGAAGCAGGGCAGAGGTAGAGGATAGTGTGAAAAGGTCAGTGCAGAGCTGGAAGTGACAGGATGGTATTTGAGCTGCAGTGAATCCTGGTAGCATAACTGGGTCGGGTTAGTTTAAAGCAGTTTATTTTAATGGTATGTGTTTTAGAAAAAATTGTACAGAAAATATTTGCCACCTCCAAGTTTCTATCGCAACCCATGACTTTTTACCACGCTTTCTGCATGGTCTGTGAAAGTATGTTAAAGTGTGGGATTTAATTTTAGTATTCTCCAGCCTTAAGTTAGTAGAATTCCTTTGAAATGTTGTGAAATATGCTAAAAAAAACTGCAAATTTGAGTCGATAAGTACTGACACATGCACTCAGACAACAATACCACTGATTGCTGTTTGAAGCAATGCAATCAACTCGTTTTGGCAATTAAGCCAACATGTACAGATATTCACCTGCTCTTTAAAAGCAACGATTTAAGCTGAGATCATAAAGCAAAAAAGGATCCTTTAAGGAGATGGACGCTCCTTACAAATATCATGGGGCTTCAGTCTTCCCAACAAAAAAGGGCAAAGATGAGACAAGAGCCGGAGAGAAAAAAGCAGCCAAGTACTGAGGAGGGGAAGGAGAGTGTAGAGGAGCCGGCTGGGGAAGCGGGTGAGGGGATGTAAGTGACATTAGAGAAATAAAGAATGAGGGAAGGGAGAATGAGTGAGCGAGACCAAACAGGCTCGTCAAAAGAAGCAGTCAGGTGAAAGAGACAATCCTTTGCTCTTTATTTACTTGTCCTTTTCCAGGGCACTCCCCACGAGACATTCCTTTTAAATATTGAATGAAGAGCGTGCCCCCTGTTTGCACTGTTAACTTTAGATTTGTAAGGTCTTCTACTCTAGATCTGTGCCTTAAAACACTGAGCTGTTTTTTAAAATGCATTTCTCCCCTTAAATATTTCCTCCCTTTTATTTTCTTTCAACACAAGCAGGTGATTATTTTGCTGAAATCGGTTGATTATTTTTCTGACTCAGCGATAATTAATTATCAGATAGCATAAAGTGCTTAAAACAGCTAAAACTAAAACTATGCCTATTTAAGGAGTTCCTGACTTGGCTTATTTACTACTCTGAATGTTTCTTTTTCTTTTGGCAGGTTTTAGAGTACAATTAAAGATTATTTTGTTTCTAAACTAGCTGATCAATATTTGAATAGTTAGTTTAGTATGATAAAACAATCTTAATCAACCTTAAAACAAAAGCTACATGAAAACAAACACTAATGGTTAATATCAGCCCAGTTTTACTAATCGGGCTGAGACTGATAAGCTTAAAAATGCCGTGCATTGGCTGATACCAATATTAATGCTCACATATTGTTCATCCCTAGTTGTTAATTTGACCAATTCTCTCCAAAATGTTTGTTTTTTCATTGTTTCTTTGAGTATAAAGGGCCTATATCAAACAAAATCATCTTTTGAGCTTATATCTACTAGGAATGGCATGATCCCATGCCGCAGCGGCTATAGAGTTATGTCATGTAATAGACAGCACCCTCGCTGTGAAGGCAAGTGTGCTTCTTCCAGGTCAAATAAATTGCACCAAAAATAATATATTTTATAACTAATGAATAACCCTTAGTGATACAGGTAATATTTATCATATATATCCCTATAGTTGATGCTGGAAGAAAAATAGAATAATTTAGAGCCTTTAAAAAGTGGAATTGTGTGATGTGATTGGATACTGACTGGCTGCATGATCCTGGTTTGCTGGAATCCTTAGAGAGGACTTTGTAAGGATATTACAGGCTGACAGTCGTCTATAAATGCGTTTTGCCATTTTCTCTCAATTTTTTTTGCCTGGGATATGATGTGTTATGAGATCTTTTGATGTGCTTCATGTGGGCAGTCAGGCTCTACTTAAATTACTTCTTGGATCTAAAGGTCTGACAGAAATCACACCAAGACGTGGCTAAAACAATTTACTCTAGAAAATAGAGTAATTGCTGTTAAATCAATATTATTTCAAGGGGTCAATTATTGGGCTGAATGCAACCACCATTATCCCCATTGACAAGGACCACAGGAGTGAAAGACCTCAACCTCCACCCTGACCTCTGTAATGATCAAGTTCTGAGCACTTTGTGTTGACCCACCCTCAATCCATCAAAGGCCTACTTCTGGGTCCCCTGCAGTTTGTCAGCAGAGCTAGTGAGGAAACTCAACCCTCTCATTGTTGGACCAATTGCACGAAAAGTTCTCTCAGGTGAATCCACCTGCAGGTGGATCACAGACCTTCTGACAGGCAGGAAGCTGCATATGACTATATGTGAGCTTTAGCAATAGGTGTAAGTCACAATACTGGAGCAAAATATGCTGCTTTTTGGAGGTCTTTGCTCTCCGAGCTTTTTTTGAGTTTTGTATTGTTGTAGATGAGTGTTTCTAATATTTACTATGGTGCTCTTCCTTTGCAAAAAGTTAAATATTATATTTTGTTTTGATATTCTTTTAGTTTATGTATGTAAAATTCCTTTATCCAGTTAAACCTCATCGAGATTAAAAATCTCTTTTTGAAGAGACCTGACATTTACTGTCAACTGTGTGTTTGCTTGTCTGTGTGTTGCACCGTATCACCATAGAAAATTATTCTTATGTGTAAAAACACAACTTGTGGCAATAAAGGTTGTTTTTTTAATTCTGTTTCTGATATTTCTAATAAGGACCAGGTTGTTCCAGCTAGTCTGTAGCTAGATTGTCTGATGTTTTGAATTAATAAAGTGTCTTTAAAAAGTGAAATGAAAATAAAAGCTGTACAGAAAATATTCAGAGCAGTGGAAAGGGAAAAGAACAGACAAGAGGCCACCTAGTAGCAGTAACTGGCAGACATCCAAGTCAAAAGTCAAGGGTTTACAGTTTTATGAACCTTCTTCCCCTGAAATCTATTATTGAAGGATAAGCTTTGCTGGGGCAAGGCTCTTCCGCGGTGTTTATGATTTCTGCGTGCCATAATAGATGTTTTTTGGGAAATTCTGGGGAGAGAAAGGTGCCACCACAGTCCTTTAATCCCTTAAAGTTTAGGAAACAGATGTGTGGTGCTCTGTGGAATCCTGTTCTTAACATTCTTACCTCGTCTGTCATTAAAAGATCCTCCATCACCTGCTTTTCTTGTGCGGGTGGGGGGTAGGTGGGGCGTTTTAGCTGACACGGATCGCTTTTAGTTTCTTGGATTTAAACCTTTTCTTTCTTCTCTTTTAGCTTGAGCCACTTTGGATTTCAGGTTTGCAGGCCTTATCGCCCCAGATTACGGATGCATGACTTTCAAAAATGATTTCTCTGGTTGGAAATTGTTCATGCTGAGCACTGATAAGTAATTGAATCAGTGTGATACTAGAGACCTGCTGTTAGTATAGCCGATACTAAAGCAGGACAGCTTGCGTCTCTGAACAGTTATTTGAAGGGAGGAAGTGTTTGAACAAGCCAAAGGGCTGCAATGCAACTTCAAACGGGTGTTTGAGGCCATTTCTGCAGTCAGCATGAAACATCCCATGAAAGCTTTTTAATCACAAAATGCTAATTCTTTCTAAATATGTTTATATATATATATTTCTTGTCAAAGACAAATATCTTCCATGTGTGATGTAGACTTTAGCCATCAGACTGTTTTACATTTTCATCATGCTTCACCTAACATGAAATGATTTAGATTAAACTGACCCTCACTGGCATTCTTTTATATTGATGTGAAATGTTTTTGTTTCTTTATGTTTATTATCTCTTCTTTGGTTAGATTTCATCTCACAGTTAGTTTTTCTGATCTTACTTTAAAAGATATTTGAGTTTCATAAGATCTCATTTAGATAAATGGTTAAAAAGAAAACAACTCTACTTTGCTTTCTTTTCCAGCCGATATCGACGACCTGAACATCTGCTATGTGCTACGGAGTGGCGAAAATGCTACTTCTGATGTCTTTCACTTCTCTGTTGAGGATAACAGTAAGATTTCTTTTTTTCCATTTCCAAGTATCAGCTACTTTAACTCACTACAAATTCTATTATTCAGTCAGTCTGTGTAATAATTAGAAAATGATGAAAAAGGATGAATTACATGAACTGAAAAAAGGAATGAGGAAATCTCTTCCAGAGTCAATATTAAGAGAGATAAAACAAAACTACATTAAGACGTTATGCAAGGATTTGGGTAGAAAGGAAAAACAAGTTAATTTATTACAGCAGTTTTCATAAACAGGGTCATTTAAATGCTTAACAAAAAGAACAAAGTTGCAGAGATTAGAAAATTAAACGTCTGAGATGTAAAGAAGATGCTAAAATTACGATATAAAGTTATAGCATAGAAAACATTCACACAAAACAGAAATGATGATGGTGGTAAGGAGCACAGAAACTAAATGCTTCCTCCACTCATTTAATCCTCATCTTGCGATCAAGCCCTCTGACTGAGGGGTCCGCATGCTTCATACCTGACCATCAACCGGTCAGATTAATAATATTTAGGCTCCACTGCATTAAGTGCTGCATAGACCAATGAAAAATTTTGAACTAAGCTTTGACAATGTGATTTAGAATAGGGTGTAATATGACCCATTGTGTTGTTTAAACACACAAAGGTCAATATAGACTTATTAAAAGGAAGCTCCACTTTCAAGTTTCCTGCTTCAAATGAAACACCATTTTCTATCAACGCTTTTAAGGTCTTGGTAGGATGAATTATTGATGTACTTTACTAGGTTGTTAAAATTCAGGACTGAATGCGGGATGACACCTATGTTCTTTTCTTGCTCATTGGTCCTTAGCCCCATACCACTAAACTCAGAACCGATTTTAACCTTGCATTTTTGAGGTTGAAACAATGACTTCTGCTATTCTTCATTGGGTTCATTTTGAGTTATTCATTCAGTAATACTGTGGGCACACTGACTCACTGTTGCGGGCTATGGTCAAATGATGAGACAGAAATATAAAATTACTTGTCATCAGCAAAGATAATGTGGGAGATGTGTTACTCCATCTGAAGGTACTCCATATGTCATCTTTTTTTCAATTTAAGGTCGTAATTACCCAGAGACAAATGAGAAATGCCAAATAAAGAACAAATGCAGAGTCAGTGATTGAAATAAAATCTGCTATGAATTACTAATTTATAGCAGATTTCATAACTTTAGTAAAAGACATCTACTTCCTATGTGATAACCTGGAATAAAAAAAAATGTAATTTATTTTTTTCGACCTATCTTCAGTGCAGGGGGAATAAATATTATAAGAACATTCGAGTTATTATAGTTAAAGGTGATATAAAGAGAAACACATAATCAGATGACCATGTCAACATTGGCACATTTCTTGGTGACTGATTATCTTTTGTTGAAAACCTGATTCTCATCAAACTACCAGGACGTGGTGCATCTGTTTAACCATCCTGCATGTTCTCCCGATTTTATTTCTGCCGAAAAAACATTTGGGGATGATTAGAAAAGGAGGTTTATATGAAGTTTATTATCTTGTTGGAAGACACAACTCTTTTTCTAACTTGACTTTCATTTAAGAAAGCTCTAAGAGCTAAATCAGTCAAGTTTGGTTAAAATATAGCAGAAGGCTGAGTAACAAAATGGTCTTTGTGTATTAAGTTCACATATAATCCTTAGAGCTGCACCTAACTTCTGCTATTTATGACGTTCTCTGTTGAAATTTGAATTTTCACAGTCTATGATAAGACTCAGACAATTCTTCATTCTCCATCTTATTCATGTGATGGATTTTCAAGTCAGCTGCCAAGGATTTGTATTCCTGCTGATAGAAAAAACAAACATTTGTAAATTATTTCCCTTAGGTTTTGAAAACTGATCAATGAAGCATCATTTAGCTTTTTTTTCTCTGATTTGGATTTACAGATAAAATGATCTGCAAGTCAAAGCAGAATAAGCTCTGACATATTCATAAGTCTCCTCACTGCATTTATGTGTTGCAAATAATGTTTTGCTAAAACCTAGCAGTGAACTGATCAGATACTATGGCGATCTTGGCAAGCGTCTTTTTTTTTTTTTTTGCAGTTTACTGAATTAAATAGACAGCCTTAATAATTTCAACATTTTGTTTTTGGATATGTCAAGAAAATTGCAGAAGTTGTTTTTTTTTGTATTTGTTTTTGTCATGCACATTTTAAGATATGATGATAACATTCAAGTTTGCAGGAGTTCTGCTTTTATCAGTATTACCAGTGTGCAAAAGTAAACTATTAAACATTCTCACCTTAAAATATACACTCAACTTCTTTGTTGTTTGTTTGTAGAGACAGAATGGAATTTATTCCATTCAGGTAAACACTGTCATATGCATTTTGCAGTTTTGGAAATAATATGAAGATTTAACAATCAGCATATTTTATTGAATATGCATCCCTGCTGTGTGCCTCTTCTCAGGAAGACATCATCTTACTTTAATAGCCCATTTTTCATGTTAGAAGTCGTTGTTACTCAGGGAGACATTTAGAGGTGTATGCTTTTGTTACACATCAGCAAACTGCATGAATAAAGTACAAACCTTTAAACATCAAGGGGAAATCACAAGTGAATAAAAATGTAGAGTTACAAAATTGCTTGGTAAAAGCATAAACAACTTAAGTGGAAAGTGAAAAGATTTAGAAAAACACAATTTAAAATTAAGCAATGATGCAAAAAAATTCAAAAAACAATAATATTCTTTCTGTGTAAACATTTGTCAAAACAATGACAGTTTTTTTTTTTTTTTTTTGTTATCATGTTAATCTTTGGGGATCATTGTAGTTATTGAAAAAAAAAAAATCCCACTGATAAATAAAGCAATAACAAAACAAAATGTTTATTTAATTTCAATAATAAAGTAATTCATAAAAGCTCTCTATGTAGGTTTTTATCTTTGATTACCTCAAAGCTTCAATTCTCTATTTTCTTGATGAAAGATAACAGAAGTTACAGTTTCATAGACTGAACCATGAACAACCTTGTGAAAGAATTGCTTTAATATTCTGTCATGCTACAGCATGATTTTTAAAAGGGGTTTTCTATGATAGAACAACATTGAGACACATTGGACCTCATGCAAGAACCATTTGTATGAACATTCATTCTTCATTTAGTACCAGTGATTTAGGACAAAATGTTGCGTTCACCATTTTACTCTTTTTTTTTTCTAATCTTCTCTTAGGTACAAAAACATTTACGTCCTCCAGACTTCAGGTAGGAGTCTGGCGTAATTAGTTACCTGTTATCCAAACCTACTTGTTTTACGTAGAAGCAATTGCCAATTGTATCATTATATATTATCGTCACCTTCTTAAAATAATTGCCTAAGTCATTTTTTGCAATTTTTCAGGAAACACAAAAAACTGAACTGGAG
>JAUZNJ010029211.1:0-15565 GCA_034780135.1 Jordanella pulchra | reverse complement strand
TGAGGGCTCCAGCCCAGGAGACCCACGGCGCGCTCTGCTGGAGGAAGGTGGAAAGCACAAAACCCCGGATCCCAACATTGTTCCTGTTTCTCTTAACTATAGCAGAAGATGTCCCTGTAACATACTGTATCGTGCTTCTTTTCAACACGTACATATATCTCTGTTTTAGACTGATCTTTGCCATTGTGTTTTGTTCTTTCTCATTTCAGTAGAGAAAATAATGAAAGAAGAGAGCTTGTGTGTGTATTTCTGTTCCCTTCCTCTTCCTTTTGTCCTAATATTGTGTAGTGGTTGACAGAAACAGAAATGGAACTGTCTCTGACAGCCCTCTCAGCACTTTGAGCTGTTTTTAAAAAGGTTTGTCTGTAGTCTATAGGGCTTTGAAATTCATAATGTATTGGTCTCTTTTTTAAGTCACAAATACGCCCACCTTTTCATATATAGTTTCTAAAATTTCATATGAAACTTCTTCCTTTTGCTTACATTTAGTGTTTCATGTTTTTTAGGGTCTAAATGGCAAAAAGATATCAGTAGATGCTTAATTGAGTGTGCAATAAAAGGATTTATCAATGGAGGAACTTATGGCATACAAGGAAAACAAACATAAACCAGAGAGACTGCAACATTCGGATTAACCAATGGGAGGAAGATACCATTAATTAAATTCTAAAAATGGTAAAAATAACTTCCTTTTGGAATTAATAAAGTATTTGTCATTGAATTTAATTTTTTTGAATTTGAATTGAATTGAAGCCTAAATATTATAAATAGTAGGCTAAGAGTTAAATGTCCTCAGCAGGACTCTTTGGTAGTTTGGCTCTACCTCTTCCAGAATAGTTAGGTTATCGTGAGCTATTTGTGCTACTATATTTTTGGGCTACCAGATCACATAGGGGCACTTTACCCTAATTGTGTTTCATTCTATCTCTATCCTCCCATTCTGCATTATTTGTCAAGTTCCACTCATAACTTTGTGTTTTGTCTGCTTTTTCTCACCATAGTAGCTTCATCTGGTCTGTTCCTGTTCAGCTATGATTACGTTCTGGATGGAAATATCAGCAACACCTTGGTTTATAGATGTTGGCCTGTGTTTCAGTCCTGTTTTAGTCCTGTTTCTATAACTGTGACTCACTGGATGTGCTCACTTTCATCCTCTGACATGGGAGCTGGCTTGGAGCTCGTCTGACTGGCTGTGTCTTTCCTGGACGGGGCTGCTTGTGGAGCTGGATGACAGTTGCCTTTTTTTTGCCTTTGCTTCTTTCTGTGTGTCTGCTTCTGTCTCCTTAAACCCCAGTCGGCCTTGGCAGATGGCCGCTCACACTGAGCCTGGTTCTTCCTGAGCCTGGAGGTTTCTTCCTCATAAAAGGGAGTTTTTTCTCTCCACTGTCGCTACATGCATGTTTGGTGTGATGAATTGCTGTCGAGTCAATGAGTCGATGCAATCAGCAGTTTTCCTTAGATAGAAAACTTTGAGGGATTTAATTTAATTTTCTCTTTAAAGTGCCTTGAGGTGACATGTGTTGTGAATTGTTGCTATATAAATAAAATTGAATTGAATTGAATTGTTTGGTAATGATGGAAACTGAAACTCGTTAAATCTGAAATTGAAATTGATCAGGACTAGCCTACATGTGCACTTGCTTGTAGTTGCATTTAGCTGTAGTTATTTTAACATAATTCTTATACTTTTATTTTTATAAATATTTAAAAAGTACTTGAAAAGGTAACGACTGTTAATTACTAAAAATCACAGAAAGCATGCTTTCATTTTTTAAGTTTTAACCAATTTCCATTAATTGAAATCATATTTATGACCTCTTATGCTTCATCACTATCCATCCTGTGCATCCATTTTACTCATGGTATTTAAAAACTGCCAAGGATAAAAATGGTATTGAGACAGAGAATTATTATATTAAAAAATATGGAGGCTCTACATAGATAAGGATGTATAGGGAACACTAGACGAAAAGAGCCACCAGTGTTTTTAAACACATTAAATAAATCTTATTCAAGAGCTTTTGAGGCAGAACTTTTTTTTTTTTTGATTATTTTTTCATCATAACAATCTTATTACAACTGAAATATGAAACTTCTGGGAATGCAATTCAAACACTACTGTTTGGGCATTAAGTGCATACATACTTATGAAAACTTTCAGCCTCCCTAAATGGTGTTTATCACACTTATTGTCTATTTGACTAGTTAAACACATTCGCAGTTCAGGCTATGTCTAGCCATCATGTAGTTTAGGAAGGAGATGGTTTCTCTGTCCAAATAGTTTTGTTTGCAAAAGGCCTCAAACAAGGTCAGTAGTTGCTTATTGTTGAGTGTTGAGCATTTATTTCATTCCGAATTGAAATTCTTATAAAATTTCTCTGGCTTCTTGAGCACCTACAACTTAGGCTAAATATCAACAGATGTTTTTTTTTCAGGATTCCCCATATTTTGCACCATACATTTCTGATTAAGTAATACTTCCCTGTAGCTACAGGAAAAAGCCTGGCAGCAAAATGATAATCACACATTTTAGAGTGGGGTTTACTATGGGGATGGTGTTTTCAGGGTTTTATGACCCAGGTATTGCTTAGTAGTAGGCTGTGGTTCTCTGCTGCATTAGACTTACTGAAAGCCTCTTGGCTTTTCTGAATAATGCTTTCTCTACTGAGCTTGTCAGGGTGGATAAGGCTTTCATTGAACAAACACTTCTTCAAAACCTGACATATTGTGTTATAGCATAACCCTGTTGGAACATTCTCTGTAACTATCTGTCTATGTGTTCTTTGGGCCTAATGATGCTATTTGAGTCTTACTGAACTCATTCAGAAACCAGTTGCATTTATACTTAAATGAAATGACCCACAGTTTGACCTAAATTAAAATCGTGGTGAATACGGAATGCAATTTGGTGCAGTACATTTTATTTGGTGGTTCATGAGAAAAAAAAATACACTGCTTATTTTTTACATATATTTCTGTAAAAAACATTAAACGGACATTATGGATCAATTCCTCATAATCTGAGACCAAAGTTCTTGACTGGAAAAAGGTGGCTTGATGTTTTCTGGTGGGAGTGTAGGTACTGCCTCAATTGGAGGACTTGAAGTATAATGGGGTCTTGTTCACAGATGAAGGGAGAATGGAGCAGTTGATCAGTGGACGGATTGAAGCAGCTGCTGCTATAATACGGATGCTGCACAGGCTGTTGTGGTGAAAAGAGCGCTAAGCCCAAAGGTAAAGTTCTGGATCCACATTCCTACCCTCACCTAGGGAATGAAACCTAAGTGAGCCCGAAAGAACAACCCCCCTGATAGAAGCTTCTGAAATGAACTTTCTCTGCATGGTGGTCAGGCACTCCCTCAGAAACAGGGTAACGAGTTCGACCATCTGGGAGGTTGTGAGGGTATGGCAGCTTCTCCTCCACATGGGGGAGTCAGCTGAGGTGGCTCGGACATCTGTTTCAGAGTTTCCCCTAGTGGAGCTTCAGGAGGTGTCTGGGGAGAGGGAAGTCTAAGAGTTTCTGCTGAGACTGCTGTCCCGCCATCCAGTCCTGGGTAGGCAGAAAATGACTAGTACAATTATGTCTGTTGTAGCAATATAAAACAAATTTTAAACATACCTTCAAGAAATATGAGCACTTTTGCAATGTGTTGTAATACCCCAAACAGCTTAGTTAAAATAATGTGTAGCCTGTAGCATTTTGACATTATTTTTTGCCTGTGTCTTGTCTCAAGATGTGAGGAAAACAAGCAGATAAGGGAATCAAAACTTCATAATAATTTAAAGCAATGTAAAAGCAACAGGCCATTTATCCTTTACCAAGTAAAGTTGACAGTCTTGAAATATTAAAAAAACATACAGTGGAAAAGAGTAAAAAGAACGCAAGGGAAGTTATAATAAATCTGAATTTTGTGACGTGGAAGGATGGATTTTTGCTTTTTATTGAAACCAGATCAGAAAGCTAACATACATTTATTTTCAATTATGAATTAAATTGTTTTTCTATATAAAAATATATTTGGATTTCTTTTATTCATATAAATTTTTATATAAAAGGTCTAACTATTAGTGTGTGTTCATCTAGCAGCCTACTCACTTCGAGCAGTACCTCAAAGCTCGGCAGTGGATCTCCTTTCTACTCGCTGACTCTCTGCTGACTTTAATAGGCAGGAATTGATCAGCCAGAGGGAAAAATAGAAAAAATTGCGTTGATGGAATCTTAAGTTTTACTTTTGCTTATCATAAATGACTGACATATTGGTTGTTTCTATGGTGAAAACTTCATCTCAGCAGACATGATGACAACCAATAAATAGAAATCCAAAAAGTATTTTTTTAGAATATGGTTTTTCTCCTAGCTGTCTGCCATTCTGAGATTATTCTGGGGGGTAAATATTCTTATCACTCAGAGTTGATGACATGGCAGTGTCTGGATCAGGTCTATACAGGGCAGGTAACACATGGCCATAAGGGTCTCTATAAAGTGTGTACCTGAGCCTAATATATACAAATAGAGTTTGTTATTTATAATCTCAGATCCTTATCCTATTCATTTTTTTCTATTTATTTTTACTCCTGCAACAGTGCAACCAAAACATTTACAGCTCTTGTGATTTATTCCCAACTATTTGGCATTTAATGGTCTTTTAATTCTGCTGCTCAGCTCTCAGTCAGCAGAACCTTGATCTCCACACTAGTAAAGTCTCTTACTTATCTTCAATGTCATTTTTGTGAATAAACACTGACAGCCAGTGGAAGTCATAGCCTTATATAAAATTGTTGAGCCGATAATTATGCAGAGTTGCAATTCTCACTTACATCACATTTACAAGGATCTGTTACAATCATTCACTGAACTTATGAATTTTTTTTATATCTGATAGGAAAAAATTAAGAGAATTTTCTGACAAAAATGGCGCATAAGGCCCATTGTTCCTATCATCCCACCCACTGTGTTATTAAAGTTTAACCTATCCGTCTCACTCTTAAAGCTTTCATTAATATTCCTATTCTGAACTTCTTCAAAACATCCCTAACCTTACACTCCATTTTGAAGCAGCCACTTCTTTCTTATCTGTACTCCCCTCCATCTGCCAGCTGATCCATAATGGGCGTCAGAGCACTCAGCCATACAGCACCTCATCCCACCTTCCATCTGTACCGTAGATCCCTTCCTAATTTACCTAAACCTGCTGAAAATTCACCTTTTCAGACAGATTTGTCTAATGTCTCCTTAATTTATTTGCATAAAAAATGTAAGCCTTGAATTTAGCTTTTTGTCTGTTGTCTTCTCCTTGTTGTAGTTTTAAGGGAAAGTTAAGTATATCCATTAATCAAACTGACAGTTGTCAAGTGTGCATGTCATCTTGTCACTTTAAATCCATATTTAAGGTCAGTTTAAGATATTAAATGGTCAAGCTTATTTAAAAAAAAACTTTAAGATCTTATAGAATAGTAAGATAGTTTTACTTATAGGCTAGACGGTTACCTTGTTATTTCTAAATTATCTTATATAGCAAAACATGAAGCAGATCTTTCAAATATCAGGGTCCAAATAACACTTAAAGTCTTTGTTTTTGTTTTACTCATGTGTGTCCTATTGCACAGCGACTTGGGTGTTCTCGTGTACTCATGTGCTCATGAAACATCATCAGCCTCAGCACAAGCACTGTTCCAATACCGAATGTACCGAGAACAGAGAAAACCCCCGGATGTTGTTCTCGATCCGCCCTGTTTACCCAGCATGCATTAGAGCAGACTTGTGCGTTCTCCAGGCTAGCAGCTGTCCAGCTTCCAGGGAAGTGCTCACAGAGTTCAGAGTATTGAGTTAATAGTGAATTTTTCTGTTGCTGTTGTTCCAAAAAAGTACTTTTTAAGATCATTTGAAGCGAGAATATTATACTTCTAAGCCTCAATATGTGGCCCATTTACTGATTTAGAGCGCAATTATTTTTTTTTTAATTTCAGTCATTGAGAGAACCATGGCAACCAGCAGAGCTCCAAGGCTACCTGGCATCTGATGGCGATTATTTTTATTTGTTTGTTTGTTTTGTTTTATTTAGCAAAAGGTCCATTTGATTTGTGTTTATCTGACTGTGTTAATCATCATTCCCCAACTAGATAAAAATAAATAGTATTATCTAGAGACTATAAAAAATAGAAGTTGAAATGCAGCTCTAGATGAGCCAATAGACACAGATGTGTCCTGCATGCTCCCATTCTCAGTAAAATCATACTTTCTGTGTTCTTGTCAAGAACATACTTGGCGAGAACACGAGTCCATACTTGCATTTTTGTAAATTGAGAAACGCCCCTAATTTTATGCATAGAGCACTTGGGAACCTTTTTCCACAAAAAGCAAAAATACATTGTTGAACAAGCAACAGCTCCTACTGAAAAGGGTTCACGAATATAAGCATCTATTGACATCTTTTGATTTGCCCTATAAATATCCCCAAACAGCTCTTTGTGAACAGCTCTTGTAATTAAATTACTGTCACTTTTGGATGACACAACAAGGCTTTGAAAATGTTAGAAACATGTTTTCAAACATGGTGAGTTTACTTTTGCTGATCTGCATTCATCTAAATCCTCATTTCCCTTTCCTTTAAACTTGTACATCGGTGAAAATATTCAGAAATAATGTGTTTTATCAAAATCTGCAGTACTATATTTATACAATTCTGCCAAATAGAAAAGATGAATTTTTTGTCTTGTGAGTTTTTCAGTTAATTCTGTTTTTATTATTAATACCATTTATTAATCAACTAACTAACATTGTTGGATGATTTACTACATAACAGATATCCTGTCCTGGTTTGGTATCTAGATTCGATGCATTTGAACATCCTCCCTGTCTAAAAGAAACACACCAACATAAACATATATCCTCTTCCATGCTACTGGGCATGAGGAGTCTCTCCTTTAAGTCCTTTAAAGTTTAATAAACTCTTCATGTTTATATTTTTCATTGTAGAATAGAAAAGTACTGCACTGTACAGTAAGAGGTTGTTTTAGCCATGTTCAGAAATTTGTGGTTTTGCTCCGCTCTAACAGTGAGCTTTGGTGATGTTTGCATTTCTGTTACCTTTCTACTTACTGTGTGTTAGCAAGAAAAAATATTGTTCATTGTGCTGCCCATGGTGGTCAGTATGTAAAAGTAATAGGCTTGTGTTGCGTCATATTCATATAGTTGAGAGAAAATAACTAATCAATTCGGTTAAAATATTGTAATTCTGTCATGGCATTTTTCTTCTCTTTATCCTGGGTACCAATAAAAAGTGACAATGTAACTGACACTGTTAATAAATTGATCTTAAGTTAAATGTAGGGTGAAGCAGCATGCATGCTGTGCAGCCTCACTTGGTTTGCATTTCAGCCATATTGCTCATGCAGCAGCTAAAGACTCCTGCACTTTTAAGATTAGTGTGAAATTAAAAAGATGTAATGCTTGCTATGTCAGCCTGATTTTCAATATGCTTGAACATAGACATATTTCAGTCATGCAGTTGTATGAGTATAACTAAAGCCATTATGTTGGCTGATCTGCACTTTGAGCTGCAGATTTTATTCTGCATCTTAAACATTTAAATAACACCATGGTCAAGCGGTTTCTATTTCACAGGTCATTTCAAGCTACTGCATGAATCAATCACATGCTTTATGTAATATTGCTCTTGAAAGTAATCAGACGATATAAGTAGAGTCAGTGAAGCTGAACCGCTGCACTTCTTCTAGCAGCAGGAGCCATAATGGAGATTCTGTTGTTTATTTATTCAGCACAAAACTAGTAACATGCCCAATAAACAAAAGATTATACATGAAATTTTAACGTAAAAACTACACAGAAGAGAAGAGACTGGTGTCCTTGAAGGGTAAAAGAGGATAAGGCAGAGAAAAGTGGAAGAAGTCCACAGGGAGAACCCTGAAGGCACCAAGTCAGCTCACCAACAATGAATCGAAGGAAAACAGATGGAAAATAAAATAGTCTGGCCGAGCTGAGAGCTATCAGTGAATCCAATCAAAGAACTAGACTGTGTGTGAAAATAGAAATGGAAAAACAGGGAATACATATTAGTCAATGTGCAAACCAAGGTGTAGAGGAAAGATTATAGAACACAGGAGGGAAGAATTTGAGTCAACAAGACCAAAGACGGGTGTTTGAAATTTATACAGTAAACAGAGCAACAAACTACAGATCAAAGCAGAGATGTTTAAAGAGGCAAATCGTTCTTTTTTGAAGGAGGTATTGAAGACAAAATGACAAATGAAAAATAAATCACGTGTTTTTGAATATTTTTTCCACAACTTCAGCGTATTTATTCTTGATTTTGCCACGTCCTTCGCACGCGCCTGAGCATGAGCATAAGAAAATAGTCACTCTAAAATACTACAAATTGGGTCTGATCTTCAGAAGGTTTGTGTGTCTTTAAACAAATGTAAACTTATTTGAATGCACAGAGAAGATCCTTAAAGAAGGTGCGAAGTGATTTGCATTTGTAATTTATTAGACAGCGGGTAAAAACATTTTTTTGCGTGTGTGTCTTCATCAGTAAGCAGATCATATTTTAATGACCAAACTTCGTGAATGGTTTTGTCATTAGAAATGACTGAACTTAAATATTGTGGCATTTTCATGAAAAAAATAGAAAGAGCCTGAGAAGAGACACGGCGGGATGTGCATCTCCTTTGAACAGGGATTTTCTTTAAATACCAATATAACATCATACGCTGTATAACATAATTGTGCATTAGGAATAGTTATCTTATATGTGTTTTTTTCCCCATAGTATTTTGGTTACAGGGTGCACTATAAATGTTATTTAGTTTTATGAATATTTTGTTTTCCTTATAATTATCATTTCCTCCATCTCCATGGTTTTAAACCTAATTTTTCTTTCTCATCTCAAACTGCCTGTAAAACAAACAATCTGCTCATTTTAATGGGCAGATCTAAATCTGGTTGCACATTTTAACATTAACAATCTTTAAAGATCACCCTCAACACACCAATTTATTGCTCAAACAAAAAAAATGGCAGGTACAATTTAGAGCCTCTTATTTTAGAATATTCAAATATCAGGCCTGTTGTCTCATGACTTCAATCAAATTTTTACAAATTAAACCTTTACTCATCAATACTTCTATATTTTGTTCTCAGATAAATACTAGAAAACCCTTCCCTTTTGCCTTTGTTTATTCATCCCCATTTAATTCTGTTTCGATTTCTTATGTCACAGTCTTTCTCCTGGGTGTACCGTTTTCATTCCTTAAGAAGTAAAAGAAAGTTAAAAAAAAAGAAAATTAAGCATTAATCTTAGCTACAAAAATTTGTTTTTAGAAATAGAATGTTAAAAAAGAGAGGTAGAAGCATTATGGCAGAGGTCGCTGAGGTGACACCGCTGTCGACTTCAATCACCACACTGAGCCAAGCTGTTAGCCAGCCTCATATGGTGCACTGACTAAACCATTAGTACCACTATTAATCACAGCCTTGTGTTCTCTCACATCACTGCTGAGCTGAACCCCAGCAGATCAACACAGAGTCAGAACCTGCCTTTAACCTCTATAAAGATTTCATATATATCTTATATTGTTTATTTAATGTGCTGTGTTAGGCTATATTTCAGAAGTTCTAAGTTTATACACTGCAATGGTTGGTGAGTTTGTGAACTTCAAACCCCGATACATTCTTTTTTTGCATCCCTTAGGGGCTCTTATAGGTCCTGTTTCAGACACTAGGCTTAACCTCAGAGTCAACTCTTCCGTTTCAGAACAGGTATCAATAAGCTAACTCGACTCTGAGTTAAGCCTGCCCATAGTTCGGGATGAAGCATAAGAGGCCCTCTTAAATGGAATGAAGAAAGCATGATCCACGATTGCAAACAGAAGAAAAAAGAAAGCCCCGGAGTTTGCGTTTCACCTTAGTAGAAATTAGATTATTAATAACATCGAATAGAGTTTATCAAAAAATATTTAACACAAAATGCAATACTGTTCCTGCTGCAAAATAAGGAGATGTAATTGGCAGAGACCAGTCAATGCGCGAGTGGGATTTGATAGAGAACTAGTTAAATTCTGAACCCTACAATTTAAGATAAAGAAATAGTGTGTGTCTGCGTGTATGTATGGTATTTATACCCAACAGGCACAAAATTGATGGAGCAATAAATAGATAGAAAATAAAAATTGCTGTTGAAAAAGGGTAAGGTCCAGTTATCACCTATTGTATTTTTTAACCTGTAATAGTTGCATTTCAGTCTTCATTGACTGTATTCAACAAACATATTTAACATTTAAGAAATTAGGTCTTGCCCCTACACTTATATAACAAAGAACAGACGTGTACCTGAGATTGAAATTTTTCTGTCACTCAATGTAAAACAGCTGTACAAAATGTATTTACAAGAAAACAAGGAAACACTTTCATTAAAAGAAACCTTTAAAAGCATTGAAAAAAATAAACTTAATACCATTCATCTAATGCTTCCAGTTATGCTTCCGATATTCCTGGAAACCCCAAAATATAAACAGATATTACCTGAAAGCTCAAAATACAGTACCTGCATGACCTAAGTCGGATAAAAATCCTTACTGTGTTTTCTATATGCTTATATGAATGACTTGCATCGTTTAAGGTTCAGGTGGATAACAGCAAGTCATTGATAAGTTTTAGAGCCTGTTCAGTCCCATGGGAAGATATGGTTTTCTGCAGCACAATCACATATGTTTCACATATGAAACCACAGCATTATTTAATGACCACCTTAACTGTCAGCCATTAAGTAAAACACAAAAGAAGAGAACAGGAAATTTTCCATCTATATTAATATCCATGAGCTGATGAAAGGTCAACATCCAATATTCATCCCTGCTAATCTCTGAAGGTCTCTGAAAAGGATAGACAACCTTGAAACATGGAAAGTTAGACTTATGCAGAAAACGTGTCTTTAATCAGCAAGAACAAATGTATATTTCTCTAATGTGCGTTTATCATAAGGTCTGTAAAGTGATTGTCCTTAGTAGCAGGATTTCAGGAAAATGATAGCAGGGCGATGCTAACTTCGTGTTTATCTTCAGGAGGAGTGAAAACTATTAAAAAAAGAAGATTGCTACACAAGAGCAAACTGTTGTGATTTAACACAGTTCCAAGGTGTAAAGACATCTGAAATGCCACGAGAGACATAACTATTGATCTCAGTCTCAGATGTACATATCCAAATGTTACAAGCAATTTGAAGTCCACCATACTTGGCAAAAAAAAACACCTGTATATTCCTCCCAGAAGTGAATATCATAGAAAATTCATATAGGGTCTTATCTTTCTTTAAAACAATTGAAACGGTGCCTCTGTTAGTTTAAGTAACAAAGAGCCTTGTTTGATTGTAAAGAGCACATAGAAAAAAAGAATCTGCTGAGTTATATTCTTTATAAAACTCTACCTAAAAACCCTTTGGGGGCAGTGCTTTAAGATTAAGCCTATATTTAATTGAAAGTAAGATCTCTTTCACAGTAACAGGTGCACAAAGTTGTTGTTTTTTCCAAACAATGCAATGATAACAAGAATATTCAAGCTTTGAAGAAGGGGATTGATTTTTATTGTACTACAGGGATCATCAGGTTTTATAAAGAGAAACATAGAGATATTTAAAAAATAAACTATTAGTATTGCTGGGTCAAACTAGATTACGCTGAGGATCCTGGTTCTGGGAGACAGAATGTTCTGAAAGCTGGCATTTTAATTTCAGACTGCTTATTTGTCACCAAACTCATACTAAGTTGTACAAGAGTTTAGCATTAGACATTTGGCATAATGTTTGGTAAGCAGGTGTACTTTTAGACAAAAACCTTGTCAAGAATTATGGGCATGTTTTAGCAGAGATTTTACCATCAGTGTCTTGAATGTAAGATGATAACATACAGTATGGAGCTGGACTTTTCTAGCTTGAGTTTTGTTTTTATAGCATAAGACATACTGAGTAGGCTGATTACTAAATTAAGGAATTACATTATTTTTATTACAACACGGGAAGTCATGAAATGATGAGAACATAAGTGAGTAAAAATGTTCAGATAATAAATGAATTAATCCTGGGAAGCCTTGCCAGCTTGAGAGAGCTTTTATTAGGGACTCTCAGCACTGTTTCTGGTATGCGAGGGGTGTGCGGTGCAACAACTAAATATGTGCATGAATATAAGTTTTACATTACAAATAAACCATTTAAAGAAAAAAATCTACAAAAATATTTAAAATTTAATATGAAAAATATGTATACACCCGACTATAGTGACTTAAGAGTAAAAGTTGGGAGGGGTCAAAGTAATCCAAGTTTGTTTCTTTAACATTCACTCCGTCGATTCTCAACCTTGCATGATGGAATTACACTTCGACGACTGGATCCATCGCTTTATTTTTGAGGAAAAGTAACAATTTGAGAGAATTGTATGGACAATATTGATCTTTTAAGTAAAGGTGAGCGATACCATGAATTATTGATTAATCCAATACAGTATCAGTATTGCCAATTTAAATACCAATACTGTTGACTTTTTGATGTTTTTGTGATTTTAATTCGTTATTATAACTGAACAATGAAAAATTACTAAAACCATGTTTCAAATCAATAAAAAGAAAAAGTTATGTGATACAGATTAGGAGACTTTGATGAATCAGCTGCAGTCACTGTGTGGGCGAGAGAAAAAAGGAAAGTATTGATCTTTTTACACAAGTATTGTTCATTATCATTACCAGCATTGGTATCGATATTATTGATACTCGAAGTGACCCACCCACCTCTACTTTATAGCATGATCTATATCTCATGAAAATAAATGAGGGTCAGAACTTTGAGGGAGCATTAACAAACTGCCGTCCCAACTGCTTCAATCTGTCTATACGTACATCTCCTGCTTTAACTTTATATCATTAGTGAATAAAATACCAAGAACTTTCTTTTTTGTGTGTCACTGTTACTTACACCCTTAACTTACCTTGGTGCATATATTTTGGGGCTTTGTATAGAAGACTTTATTAATATACAACACTGATGTTTGTAATTAATTTGTTTTCATTTAGGTTATTATAAAATTTATTTCTAGTTTGCTGAAATTAAATAATGAAAATAGATGAATACAAATTGTGGACCAAAGGTAGACTAGTAAAAAATAAGGATATTAGAATTTACTGTGAACTGTTTCAGTTCATTGAATCTTCTGCTATTTTCTCCAAAATTGTTTATTATAAAAAGTTGCCTCTACCTAGGAGGAGCTAATACTCTACATGAGTACTCTTAGTGGTAATACTGAGCCCCTTTCCTCTGCACAATAACTGATATAGTCCACATTTGTTTGCATCATCCTCGTCCTTCATTTCCTTAGCTTCCTATCACAACATTGATCAAAGCTACAATGGGCAAAGGGGTCAATATTGGCTTCCAAGAAATGCATGTAGCTGCCAGATATACGTAGGATAAAGGAGAGAAGGTGTCTCTTTTTGACCTGTGACTCATTCATTTCAAGTTCACAAAAGCAGAATACTGTTTTCATCCACAGACACATTCATGAAATTCACATCTCTCCACTGCAACACATCAATTTAAGCTCAGCTTAAGTCAAGGACAGCTTGTTTTAGAAGACATTAAATGAACATGTAAAAAAGTTTAGTAAAGCTTTTGTCCTGCTCCCAGGTTAAAAAGAGCTAGTTAAAAAACAAAGAACCCATTACCTGAAACTAAACAGCTTTGTCAATCAGGTTTAAGAAGTCATCACAAAATGATTAAAATGATAAATCTTTAAGAGTGTTCCCACTCAGCTCTGGGAATTCTCAAACTTACTTTGACTGAAATTTTAAAGCAAAATCTATACTGTCGGGTAGGTTTTGTTATTACCTACCTCTGTTATTAAAAAAGAATCTGTTGTTCGACTACTTTCATTTTTAGATTAAATAATATCATAAAGTCTGTTATTTGACCTCAAAATACTTATAGCTCTAGAAACACCAGATGGGAATTCATAAAACAAAATCTCTTGAGGGTTCACAAACAGACCTGTACAGCATCTGCTATTGATTTTTATTAAAATTGTGAAATGGGATGTGTTGTTCAGACATCTCCAGCTTGACAGTGCAAGCCCCATAGATAATAGATAATAATATAATAGATAATATAGATACATAGATAATATAATAATGCTGATATATATATATATTTGTGTGTGTGTGTGTGTGTGTGTGTGTGAGTGTAAAATATGTATTTTATGTTTATTTTTTTTTTAAAACGGACAATGAATGTTAATGAGAACTAGACAATGCACACCTCCGAGATTATACCCTTAGGCTAATTTCCATCTGCAGTCCTCTTGGCAGGTTGATGTCACAGACAAATAAGATATTTACAACACAACCTTAACCACTAAACACGGACAGACACAGACACCAGACAAAAAAAGTTATTTATGTGTATTGCATTGCTCTCACTGATATTGCACTGATTTCATTAATGTTGCACTGATCCCATGGATATTGCACTTACTGTTATACTGCACTGAAAGTGTTAATGATGATAAATAGTTCAAACAGCTTGTTTATGTGTTTATCACTATAGTGCACCCGATTACTCATGATCACATATTTGATAGTAGAGTAACCACATTCTTAGATTAATATTGAAGGTTTGAAAATTTGTGGTTTCCCTCACTGAATTAGGCATGTTATTACAGAAGACTGACCCCTGAAGTGACATGACGTTTTGTGAAAAGGATGTTCGTCCAAAAGGGAGTTCACTATCACTTATCGCATTGGTTCTTATTTGTAAGGCATCTGGTTCTGCAGTTGAAATGAAAGCAGTATGACCATTAGTTCCCCTGCTGTTGATTTTTCAAACGTGAACAATGCAAACAGCTGAACAAGACAAAGTCATTCAGGTGAACATCCGTGGATAATCACTTTTTTTACATCCTCAATAACCAATCTGGCTGGAGGCTTTAAGCATCGACAAAATAAAAAGTTAACACTTTTGATGTTTATAATGGATATACTTTTGCCTATATTGGTAAAGGACAATTTCATATCAACACCCATTTTGATTTAATAGAAAAAAAATGTTTTTACTATTTCAGAAGCAATGGGTGATCTCATGTTGTTTAGGAATGTGACCACAAACAGGCTTTCCCCCACTAAAAGCATTTTACCTTGGTATTGTTCCCTTGATGAGGAACAATATCAGCAAGGGTATTTTCATGAACAAAAAACCTTTTCAAGGCAATGCCAAAGACTTGCTACCAAAATGGGCCAAATAGAAAAAGACTGTTGGATTTAGGACTAGATTTGAACTTGCAACTCCTAAAAGGTTTTTCAGTAATTCTAGAGACGTATTTTGCTGCTGCAGGAACAAAGTTTTGTTAACCTTAAGCTCAAATAATATTGTCCAGGGCGTGCAGGTGGCGCAGGGGTTAGCTCGCACGACCCATGTACGGAGGCCTTAGTCCTCGACGCGGGCGACCCAGATTCGAATCCAGCTTGTGGTCCTTTCCCGCATGTCTCCCCCCCTCTCTCATACCCCCCTTCCTG
>JAUZNJ010029210.1:0-15566 GCA_034780135.1 Jordanella pulchra | reverse complement strand
GAGTACCTATGATAAAAATTACAGTCTTCTACATGCTTTGCAAGTGGGAAAACCTGAAAAATCAACAGTGTATCAAAACTGTATAGACTGACAAACACAAAAACTTGACCAAAAACATAAACTCCTTGGTGAAGGTAATAATGAAGTGGTGACAAAATCCAATTATGCTGGCACAGTAAAGCATTTAAAGTTATTTATTTTCATAATACATTGAAGATGCATGCAACAATAAGTAAAACTAAATAACTGTGCCAGTAATTGTGCTGTTGTTTGATTATTCTAGCAAATATGTGTATTTTCTTTTTTTTTGCCTCATGTTCTTTAGAGGATATGTACACTCTTCTTTCTTAGCAATGTATTTGCAGAGAATACAATTTTTATTGTTTCTTTAAAAAAAAGATAATGGAAGTTTCTGGAAACAATCTTCCCTTATAACTGGTACTTCTATGTAGCAATCATCACAGAAGTGTAAATGAGCTGCGCCAAGGACACTTCTGAAGGTATCAGATTGCATGGTCCTTTCTCTACCGAGTTCACAGCTTATTTGTTCAACAACAAATATAGGATATTGTTTCATTTTCCCACAGAAACATACCCATAATAGTCACATTTACAAAATAATTTCCCTTTAGTTATTCAGTTTTTATTTTGTTAAACCTAAATGCTCAGAAAATGTAACCTTTATAAGTACAAAATGGCTATTTTAAAGTATAATTTTGTTCATTACAATTAAAGAAGCTTTTCAAAACCAACTGGGCCTTATATAAAAAGGTAACTGTACTTTAAACACAATTCAAAGAGATATTTAGTTGTTTTTTTGTTTGTTTTTTTTATTTTTTTTTTTTGGGGGGGGGGGGACTAGTTAGTGTGCTTTGAATCATTGTCCTACTGAATAACACAAGTACCCTTGAGATTCATGTCACAAACTCAAAGTCTATTATTTTTCTTTAGGACTTATTGGTAAAGAGCACAACAGCCCTTGACAAGCCCTGTGAAACACTGTTTTAGTTATGCAGTCGGATGTAGTGGGACATATACATTGTAAAATCTTTAACCTTTGGCACAAAATATTTTAACAAAAGTTTTATGGATCAAAAATTTGGGTTAACAAAAGTTGAGACTGATGATCTGAAATAACGAAGAGGGATTTATAGCAAAAAAGAAAACCCAAAATTCTGTGAGGTAGTGATGGGAATATAAGTTTTTTAGTGAATCAAATCACTAGAATCAGTATATTAAAGATATTCATCCAAAAGATCGATTGACTAAATCATTCAGTTTATACAAATGCGGTTTTAAAACTAAAATTGTCTGTGAGTATTAGGTTGGTTTTATAGTGTCATTTACAGAACCTTCACTGCATTTTCTGCTGATTTGATTTATAACAAGCAATAAGCAAGGATTCACTAAATAATCACCCTCATTTTGGGTTAAACAATTTAGGATTTTTATTCAACCTGCTAAGTGAAACATAACTTGGCATAAGCCAGATTGATACATGTTGTACGATTTAAAACTTATATATGTATCAATCTGGAAAGGCTCCATTAGGAACTGTTCACAAAAGGGAGAAACAGTCAATATAATTTTTTGGGCTGATTGGATACCTGCCTCCCATTTTGAGTTTTTAGCCAATCAAAGCAGCAGTAGCAGCTTGATTTGTGGCAGAGTTAACTCATAAATCAAATTCGTCCCAAATGTGGTTTGGGGGAAAGTGCAACCATCTTCCTCTCCACAAAGGCAAAATTTGCACCCTTTTGCTAGTTCTTCAAAAAGAAATAGAGGTTATTCCAGCTAAAACTGTATCAGCCATGTTTGTTTTGCTTTAGCTTTCCACCTCTGATTGACATGGTAAGGTTGTGCACGTCCCTGCAGTCGGCAGTCTGTGAATTCACAAATCTTGAAACAATTCATTTACCTTGCAAGGGATAGTGAAACAGGCACCAGAACATTACAATCACTGCTCATCCCCATGGACATTATAGGCATTGCGGGGAGTTTACACTCTGGCCACTGAGAGGTGCGGCCTCACTACCAACATCATCACGGAGGATTGCATTACCCCCAACCTGTCAGTTACTAGCAAAGAACCAAAAAAGGACCCATCATGGAAACAAGGAAACCGCTACTACTGTAGTTTATATTACGTGTTCTAATCATAGCTCTTTAACAGACTTTTACCTTCATTGAAAGCTTAAGCAAGTAACAGATATTATGTCAACTTTTAAGGGTAAGGTTAAAGTTATTTTGAAGTTCTGGTAACCGGAAGTCAGTCAGCTCTGATAAAAAACATGCAACATTTTGATTCAAGATTTCATCTGAAAAGAACTGACTGTATGATCTATTTCAGATCATCTCTGTCCAATCTCAGTTCTTTGGTGTATTATGTAAGGGAAATAACTGATGAAGTAACAAATCAGTCAATGATAGTAATTCAGTTCGCTCAAACAAATGTTTTATTTAATTGACCAACCAAACGCTACTGTAAAGATCCAAATTTTTCCTCATAGCAGTGTATAAGGAAGTTGTGTACTATTCTGCAGTTGGTAAAAAGTTTAAACCAAAAAGGATGTTGTTCTTTCTTTTAATGCTCTGTCATCTATCTGATGTATTCTCTCTTAAAGTGAATCAAGGTATCTAAAATTAACGGAAAAAGAAGGCAGTTTCTTTTTCGTTTACCTTTTTTTCATACCTTGCAATTTGCTTTACAAAACTCAACTGGAAACTTCTTAAGCATGTTGAAGTTCACCAGCTGTTGATAAAGGTAAACGGCAGTTTAGTAAAGTTTAGAAAAATATTTGCTTTTAGAAACAACTCAGCACTTCATCATGTTGATAAAAAAAAAAAAAAAAATCCCATTGTTCTCCAAGACAGAAAAAGTGGGTTAACAGGATATTCAGGTAGTGGGCCAGCTAACTGATTGGGGTGTAAAATTTCAGCTTGGATTTACTGCTAACCTTATAGTTTGGCTAGTTCCCACTGACTGATACTTCTATCCTACTGGCAGGAGGGTAAAAGTTTTGTGCTTTTTATACTCTCCTCTGACAGTAATGACAGGTTACATTGGGGTATGATTAAATCTTTTTTTGATGGATGCAAAAAAAAAAAACATACAGAAAAAGTTGGGTAATTAGAAAAATTATTTTTACCACCATTTTGATGCATATTGAATTAAAATAACTAATCTTCCTTATGTGGGGTTGCACGGTGGCGCAGTGGGTAGTACTGTTCCCTTGCAGCAAGAAGGTTCTGGGTCCGGTCCCAGCCTGTGGTCTTTCTGCATGGAGTTTGCATGTTCTCCCTGTGCATGCGTGGGTTCTCTCCGGGTACTCATTATTTTCTTCTATACAGGGGCTGCTTCAGTCAGTTTTGATAAAGAAATGTGCATTGAGCTAAACCAGTAATTGAAACTTTAAACTTACAGGTCTCCTTACTTTCTAACCTGTTAGATATGTATCAGGGACTAAAGATTGTGGTCAGACTCCTCTGTAGTAGTAGTAGGATCTCCATTATTGAAGTAGAGCTTGGAGATGAGCCAATATTTGAGCAAACTGAAATCAATCAGCTGAAGTTGTGCAATCATCTGATCCTTCCAGGTAATCCCTTTTGAAAGCGTTTAAGACACATTCCACTGAGTGGGAACTTTAGGACAGAAGCTGTCAAAGGGACTATCTGTCACTTTAGAGAGTCATTCTAAATTGTACCTCCAATAGCTATTACTTTAGTAATCCTATAATGGACAACCAGGAGACAGTGGCAGCAAGCTGGATTGATGGATCCATTTATGCTAACAAAAAATCTACAGAAAAAGACTTTAAAACCATAAACTAACCTAATTGTATTGTTTCTACAATTATGTGACTTTTGCTCTGCCACCGACTGTAATTTTAACAAATAATATATATTCTGTCCTTGTTTTAACATTTTCCTTTCTGGGGTGACCGCAGCAGGCCATCTTTCTCCATCCGCATCATGTCAGCCAACTCTCTACTCCTTCCTGTAATAGTCCGAACATATAATTCCCTACTTTCAGTCCAACAATCTTGCTTCTTCAGTCTTGGCATAATAACACATCTATCTCATTTTTTGCCTCTGTGGACTCCTTTTTTTCTTACTCTCCTCAATTTAGACTGAAGATTTCCCAAAATTTCCCACAAGTACTGAAATCACAGACATCGTATATGGCCCTAATGTAGCTGTCAATATTTACAACCCTTTAAAGTCGTTCAAATTGTTTTGCTTTTCCTCCATCTGCTTTTTTACCACCTCTATCTAAAAGCAAGGAGTTGTCAGGGTACGTTCTACAAAGAGCAAAGTAAAACCTGATGTTATGTAAATGTTTTTCCACTTCAGCAGTCACTCCTCTGAATGACTGCCTTTCATCCAAAGATAAAGACCAAGTCTGTTACACAAACTGAAAGAACTGCTGACTCAAATAATGTCATTGGTGTATGTCCTACTTAATCAACCGTTAGAAAACATTTTTGATAAAGAGTATGATATCCAAATTAGAAATTGAACAAAGCATCCATCCATCCATCAATGGGTGCATCATCAAAATAGAAATAATATGTCAGAGAAACAACTATCAAATATCAAACAACCATTTTAGCTGGGATTGTAAAAAGCACATTTCCGATCATAGCAACCAGCACCCTTCAGTTACTCAATCATTCTCTGGAGGCAGAATGGTGGCATCACACAACACGCCACACAACACAAGGGAAGTGAAATGAAGGGAGACCATATGGGCCTTGCAATGATGCAGTGTGACATAACTTGTGACACCCGCTGCTTCCAGGCTAACACCTCATTAAGCCCTTTCCTCCCTTACACAGCGTTCTTTACAGGAGAGATAATACTGTCTCAATGGGCTATGGTGCAAGAAGGCTATAACTCTGTGGGTGTGCGACAACTAAGCAAACTGCTTACACATTACTTTAGCCAAGTAGCACTGCATTAACAACACCCTTGCCATTTAATTCATTTACTACGATCTACAGTGGGCTCTGTGCTTATGTCTGGTACATGTCAATATAAAAAACAAAAAATAATAACTAATAAAAATCATGAAAGGCTTTTTTACATGCGGTAAATGACAGACGTACCGAGTGAATTCAAAGGAAGAGTGTGTCATGAAATATAAATGCCAGCGCATAACAGATCTGAAAAAGCAGCAGCACCATCTTCTGCATGTTTATATCTAAAATAATACTGAAAAACCAGATTCTGTACTTGTTTAAAGTTTCCACATAGTGTTAAACCTAGGTATTTATTTACTGCTCAAAAAATAATTTAAATTTATTCATGTGTTAATGTCACAAAACTGAAGCTTCAATTACTTTTCATGTTTTATGCAAAGGTTTGTGTGTATCATTTACATGAGATTTTAAAAAAAGTATTGTTTCTTTAGGGGAGATCCTAAAGGAAACATGCCAAGAGAGAACAGACAAGGACTGCAGAGTGACCTTTATCAAATTTCACATGTAATTAGAGAAGAAAAAAAAATACTTGTCCTTTTAAACCATTGTGAAACAAAATGTGTTAACTTCCACACATGGTTCACGCTGTGGACAGAGATTTTAAATTTAAATGAATCTTACGCTATCAAATTTAGTTTAAAGACAGCAGAGTACAACACGGTGGATGGGGCTGTGTTTTGCAGCGGGGATGTGTTTAGAAAAAAATGTTACATTTAACTTTTTTTAAATGTTATTTTTAGTCTAGTGGCCTTTTTTTGCATTGCTTTTTTTAAAGTAGGCAGACAGGAAAGAGGAGAAGAGGTAGGGGAGGACAGGCAGCAAGGGCTGACTGTCCGGGATTCAATCCAGCGATAGCTGTGTTGCAGACGGAAGCCTCTGCTAAAGGTCACGCCCTTAACCACTACACCAACACCACGACTGTACACTTTTAATCCAGGTTGATCAGTGGTAGCCTTGCACATATTATTTTCAATTGTGAAACAGTTAACTCAGAGCAGTGCTTTTTACGCTGGTGCTGAAATCTGCAACAACACAGAAAATAATCAATAGTTTCTAGTTGATTTTATTTAAAAAAAAAGTTGTTCAAGGGGTCCTAAAAGTTACTAAATATAGCAACAAAGTCTCCATGTTGTTATGAGTGAAAAGGGGAAGCAGTCTAGAAGCATCAATGGATCCTAAAGCATCCTATGTGGGTTTCTGCCTAGCGCATTTACAACAGATGACAAAGAATATGGTCAGCGAGAAGCCTAAATGTAATTTTCAAAATTATATTTATGCTTTTTTGTATTCGTAAAAAATGTTTGCTGGTATAAGTAAATATTGATCCATTGTGAAATAGATACCTTCAAATAATAAAAAAAAGGATGAATACCGTTTCCCTTCGTAAGCTCAGGGTCCCTTACGATTCCATTAATGTTCATGTCAGATTTTTTCTTGTCACTCTTAATTACCTTTAACCTCTATCTTCTTATCATAAATAAGGGTAAAATCATGTTGCTGGTGATGTTACTTTAATAAAAAAATGCAGACTGGGAAATAACAACCACATTTGACTTCTTATAATATAATTAAATCTTGTCAGTATTACTACTACCATTATAATACCTAGAGATAAAACTACTACTAGTAACAATGATTAAAAAATTTGCAAGGCCAACCATGCACAATGCATAATCCCAGCCCAATCACTGAACTTGTATAGCCCTTTTCTTGTAATACACAGCTCTCAAGGCACCACACTTACACAGTCACACTCACAAATGCACTCAAATTCATCCACCGATATCCCGATCGACAGGAAAATTGGGGTTAAGTGACCCAGGTAGGGGCACATTAACACGTGGCAGGGGTCATCCAGATTCAATCACAACTTTCCTATTGCAAGACAACTTCTGCTCCCATTGAGCAACCACCACCTCTAACAGTCAGCAGTTGGTTGCTGCTTATCAACACATCAGCAACTTATCAAAAATTCAGGAGCAATACTTAACCTCTTATCACATTGTAAATCTCTCTTTCTCTCTTTATGGCTCTTTTTTTTAATCCAATCATATCTTCTCATCCTTTGCTACATTTTCCTCTACCGTCATATCTGGGGAGCCCTTAAGTTATTTTTTTTTTATTGTATATAGAGTTAAATCATTGGACAATTTATTTCAAGTTAATTTCTTAGATAGCAGCTCTATTATTTTTTCATTAAAAAGCTAAATGGCTGTAATGTTTTACATCTTATTTAGACCTTTAATAAAAAAACAGATAAAAAAAGTATTTTGTAAAGTAAGCTGTGCTTCTTCTCTCTGAATGAGCAGAACGTTCCTCGGTCACTTGTTATACTCTACCAGTCGCTCCTACACATGACTCTGTTTCACAAGACAGTAAATCTGCTATTTGTAATGTCATGCTGTGGAAACTAAAGGAGTGGAGCTCATTAGTGGCATTAGGTTAATGCTTAATACTAGCCCATAGTCCAGCAAATTAAGGAGCAAATATTAGCTTGTTAAAGTTCCAGTATTACTTTATAAAGTGCAGAATGGCAAGAAGAGATTATATTTGATTCCATAAGCATTTTTACTTGAAATATGTCCACTAAATTCTATAAGTGTTTATATTTTGTTTTTGCCTTCTACTATTCTGTACATTTTTTCACCATATCATATATTGACAACTTTAAAATGACTTGTTTCAAATGAATGTGGCTTGTATCTATCTCACCACATATTTTCTGTTCTTTTACTCCACATGAAAATATCAATATATTAAGAAAAATAAATGCTCAGCAACAAACACCAGAGCTTGGAATTAGAAGAAATAATTCTGTCAAAAATGTAGAATGGATAAGCTGGAACTTTAGCTGACATTGAGACTGTTTTAGCCTATCCAGCAATTAATTCTCAATCTAGATAGTAAATCTTAAGAGACATACTGTATCCCAATTTATAACCCATGGTCCTTCCACTGCCTTTTTTTCAATTTAACCTCGTATAATCCAGGTTAATAAGTATAGTTCAATTTAAATCCTACACTGTATCAATCTTGAAAGGCTCCTGTGGAAAGTGGTTGCAAAAGGGAAGGACATTCAGTACAATTTCCAAGTTGAGTGGGTAAATTATCAAGTGGCACCTGCCTCCCATGTTGAGGTTTTAGCCAATCACAGCAGCAGCAGTGACAAATCACATACTTAACTTGTTTCACCACCAACGGAGTTAACTGATCAATCAAATCTGTTCGGGAGAAACACGCAAACATTTTTCCTATCCACAAATCGCATCCTTTTGCTTGTTTAAAAACCGGCAGGGTATTTTAGATGAAACAAACTAAATAACAAGTTTGAAGTACATCAACTAACAGCAAAGGAATGTCTCCACTGGCACAGCCATGTTTGTTTTGCTTCAGCCCTCTGCTGCTGTTTGACACACTGACATCATACATGCCACTGCATTTCATTGGTTGGAAACATTTTTGTGTTGAGGCCATTGCATCTATTAGCTTCTGGCAAGATATATTTTCAGGAGTTTGTGAATTCACAAATCTCAAGAAAATTGATCATGCTTTCAAGGTAAGTTTCGACACCCTTTTTTCCTCCCCCTATATGTGTTCTTCTTCTTTCCTTACTAAAGAAACACAATACCAAAAATTGGGCAAAGGACCAGAAGACCTTGGGTGCTCAACTTCAGGCTCCAAAAACACTTTTCTGTCCTTAGACAATCAATTGAGATAAGGTAATATCCCTCTACTAGATATTCATAAAAGCCTCACACATGTCATTACTTCCTGCATTGTCCTCTGTGTCCCTGCCTCATTACTCCCCATCTATTTTTAAAAAGGAATATGCCTTTTATAATTAGTGTGTTTAGAGGCCAATCTGTCACGCTCATTACAGTAAACTCCCATTCCCTGCCTAATTTCCCCATTTTATCTAAAAGATTCTTACTGCCATCCTACATCTGCTGTGTTTTTGTGACTAATCTGCCTCTTCATGACATTGAAAGTGGAGAAGAATAGGCAAATCTCGTTTATATTTGGACTGTACAACTTAAGAGATAAAAGCTTGCCAAAGTACAAAAAGACAATCAGATGGCGCCTGACTCAGTGAAGGAAACAGAGGGATCTAAATTTTCTTTCTTTATGATTTAAACAATCAAGAAGAAGTTTGGAGCAATTGAAGCTGCTGCTGCTAATGACAGCAAGAGAAAACACTTCCTCTCTGACACACAGAGGCGAATTAGTTTCCATCTGTGATGGGTCCATGGAGGACCACTGTTTACCAAGTCAGCCGTTTCTTCTCTAATTGTCTGATCTAGTTTCAACCTGAAATGCATTACAGACTGCAGCCTCTAAGGACCCACTATCTTTGCTTCTTCCATCCTTTTTTCCTCCTGCTCTCACTCTGCCCCTCTGAACAGAGGCAATAATTCCAGCTCGGCTTTCTTTGCTCCATGTGAAAGGCAGAGAAAAGGCACAGCATCAAACTTTTTAGCCACTTTAAATCTGCCAGATGAACTTCACAGCCCTTTCCCACGCCAACCTGTATCGAGGTGAGTACTATGTGAGGGTTTCAGGGGATGTGGGAAGGATGTGCTGCATATCTGCAAAACACAAAAAAGGGACTTTTTCCCCTTCGTTACTTCCCTGTGTCACTTTATGCCAAATGATGCCTCTCCCTCACCATAAATGCTTCTAATTGATCATAAAATCTTAATTAGCAGGATGTCTCACAGTCCATGCAGGCCCAATAGACAAAGTGTTTCTCGATCATTTATTTATTACGTTCTTAATTGCAATTTCACAGTGAGTGCTCATGACATTTTGAGACCTTGCAGCACTGGACAGACCTGATTAAAGAAGAATTTGCTTAGATTCTCTTTCCTATTAACTGCAGTCAATAACATAACTCATCCATCAATACAAAAAAAGTTTATGTTGGAGACATTCTTGGTATGGTATTTTAACTCTGTTTTCTCTATTTTGACCCTAATAAACAATTAACTTAATTTAACTAGGGGTGTAATGACATTTATTTCTTGAGATGAGAAAATAAAATGTTCAAGAGAACACTAAGTTCAAGCTAAGTATTCTTACTTTTACAGGAAAGAGAGTTTTATAAAAAAAAAAACCCACCAAATTTGGTATGGTAGACCATATGTTGTACATTTTTCAATTATGAAGTAGTCCAATTTCCAAAAAAACTACTGCAAAAAGACCCCTAAAATGTTAACCTCATAAGCCAGATTGATGTGTGTAATTCATTCTGAATTTACATGGTATCAATCTGGAAATCCTCCCTTTAAAAGCTTTCACAAAGTAAGGGACATTAAGTACAATTCTTCAAACTGGTTGTGTACCTGCCTCTCATGTAGAGTTTTTAGCGAATCACTTCAGCAGTAGCAGCTGAGACATATCAGATTCAGTCAGGGTTTTGAGTTCCTCTGTTTGTTTTTTCCTTGTGTTCTAATTTTTCCCCAGCAGATGGAGCCACTAGTTGTGTTGGAAGCGGTCCTCCAGGAACTGCTACCTATCTGGCCACATTAGTGGGGCTTTATTAGATGCTGAGATCTGCACCTCTGAGCCTGAGTGTTTGCCAGCAATGGTATTCAGTGCCTTCGGCATGAGTTCCTGTGATCTGTGATTTTCCCTGACTCCTAGTAATTATTGTGTCTCCTGTTTCCTAAGGTGATCGTTTCCAGTAAGACCTTTGAGTGACTTTGGTCTTTTCCCTTGCTGCCTCCTTGATTGGTTGTTATCCAATTGTTGCCGTTCTCCATATTCAATCTCACAAGTAAATCTTTTTTTCAACTCAGCTCTCTACCAGCAGACTCAGTGTCTTCGCCCCTTCAGGAACGATGAGCCTGTTCCGCCCTCCCTCACAAACAAGCTCCATCTGCTCCCCTCTGGACTTCCTGGATTCACCAAACTCTGCCTATGGACCCCCTTCCCTCCATCCACAAGAACCCTTTCAGAACCTCTCCCTCATGGAACCCACCAAGTCATCTACCAAGAAAGATAGTTCTGAGAATCTCTAATTTCCCACGCAGTCTGTCAACCTTGAACTCACCACCATAACATTGTTCTTTCAGTGTGACCAGAACCCCAGAATTGTGTATCTCTCTCTCTGAACCATCCTTCGATTCATTGTTAGCTCCTTCAATAAACCCTTTTACCTATTCCTTGTCTCCTGTGGTGTTCTGCATATGGGCCAAGTCTAAACCCAACATGATAGATTCTTGATTTGTTTCACAGAGTTAACTGACAAATCAAACTTTTACCAAATCTGGTCAGAAAAAACACAAAAACATCTTTTCATATCTACAAAGGTCCTTTTGCTCGTTTTTCAAAAAGAGAGGGAGGGTATTCCGGTTAAAGCCGGCCTCTACCGCTATTTAAGGCATTTACATCATTCAGCACAGGTTCCTGTATTTCATTCGTCCAAATCATTTCTGTATCAAGCCAAATGCTTCTGCTGGCTCCTGGCAAGATGTATTTATTGCAGTTTGTGAATTCACAAATCGTGAGACAATTCATCTTGCTTGCAAGGTAACTACAATCTATTATTTTGTATGTTACTTTACTTTTCTTTAATAGGAAGCTATGAAACAGATGCCAAGTTTATCATCAATACAAACCACCTGATAGCCAGCTGAGGTACAGTGAAACAGAATAAAATTTTTTAAAAGTACAATGCTGTTTTTTTAATGTGGCCTCTTCAATGTAGAGTTGTTGGATTGTCGATTAAACAAAACCTCATTAGTCAACACTCCAAAACTTCATGATAAAGCAATACAAGCAAACATAATGCACTAATTAAAGCTAACAAGTGGAATTGTCCAAATGCAGTCCATATATATATACTGATATATATATATATATATATATATATATATATATTTAATATATATATCAGTGTGGATATACAGAACTTATGGTAGAACATTGGATATGTAGAACTATGCTCCAGGCCATAAGTGGTGTAATCAGGGGTAATCAGGCTAGAGAGTTAGAAGCACTGATCCCTATTTGCAATCACCCATATTCCAAACAGTTCAAAATAAGCTGTGTAAACTTCTCAGAGCTCGTATTTTGTATCATAGTAGTGGTGTTTTTTGTTTCTTTATATGGGCTATTGTACATGATGGCATTAAAAAAGGTGCAGATTGCTACCAGATAACAAAAACAAGAAAATAAATGGTCATTTGTTCTATGAAAAGTGTTTTAATAGTTTTTGTGCAAGTACAAGTTTGTTGAGTAAGTCCCTCCTGCCTATAGGGAGATTAGGTTGTGTACCTTGCACTAAATCCCAGATTAGTTTTTACATTATGATTGGATTTGGGATGTAGACAGAGGAGCACCATTCTCGCAAGAAAACACAACTGTTTGCCAAATATGTAAGGCAGCGAGAAATCCCAGTGAAAGTATTTTGGAAATGATGATTATGAAACCCACACTGACCCTCATACATCATTATTATTCCACACTGAATTGTGCAAATACCTTATATGCCAAGTAAATTTATGACAACTACTTGACCTAAGTTACTAGTCAATTACCAGGTCAACACTAAGACCTAGAGGTAATCAAGCCTTGTGAGAAAAAAATTGGAGAAAATGTGAGATTTATACAAACTTTTGTATTTATAAAGCATTCACAGAGTATGGTTCAGACACCCACTCTTATGTCCAGGCTGGACCTATTCTTTTAGTTGCCAGAATTAATGCCCCACTGTATAACTCGCAAAATGTTTGGGAATACTTGATGTTAAAATCTAGTCAAAGAAAACAATTGTTCAGCTCCGAAGAATTAAGTTTAGTGTTTATCCAATATTATCTGACAAGTAGGGTTGACTAAATAAACCAAAGTCCAAACCGGACTGTTTAAGCTGAACTCGTTGATAGGATTAATAGGAGACTTGAACCATTTCTGTATATTTGGGCAAAACCAATTAAGAAAAGGATTAATTGTTTAACCGTCTTTCATTCTAAGGCATGAAATCCTGTAGTTTTGTAAAGGTCTGTGATTGAAGACATGCTAAAAGGTAACATTTAGGGTTGGTATCTTACCATTAGCGTGAGTTTCACATGAGTATTCAGTTATAGAGAAATGAGAATGTTCTGTAAGGAAGGTTGGAGGCGTGGGGTGGAAAAAGACATCAACACTAGAGTAAAGTCTGAAATATTTTAAGGCAATTTGTTTCGCTTCTTGGGTCTTGGTTTCATTTATGAATACAATTGAACTTCAACCCCTTAATATAAACCCACATACAGAATACTTCGGCACTAAAACAAATAGTTTAAAATGAACAGTTGTTCAAAATGATAATCCAGCATGTGGTAAATGGGAAAGTCCTTCAGTCTTAATGTGGGTTACAAGGCACACTGTCACTATATATTGCACAGTCAGAAATAATATTAAGTAAGCTAGCACATGGGTAAAAAAAACCCAGACCTGTGAGAAAAAAATTCTAACCTTATTGAAATTCCCCTTTTGATAGTAAAAAAAAATTGTATGACACATTATGAGATTGGTAAACTAGAAAAAAGAATGATTATAGTGCATTTGGGACTTGGGTGATGCAAAAACATTCGTCAGGGGGGTCAGCTTATATTTACCAAGCCATATATTTATCAATTCATGCATCTACAAAAAGAGTTTAAATATGCAAATATTTCAAATGACAACAAACTCCATATTAGATACCACATATAACTACAATGCATACACAATATTATTAAAAGGAATACAAGAATTTTAATGCCTGACCTAACTTTGAAAATGATTGATCGTTGATCAAAAGGACTATGCCTTGCCAGTTCAGTTCAGGTAAAATACTCAGAGCTGTTGTTGCTTAATGAAAATGAGTTTTCTTGCTTCCTTCAGTAACCTGGAGACAGCTTTAATTCCAATTCCATTTTCTTGCCTCTTCAGGAGCATGAACTCAGCTGCCACAAAAACTTTAATAATCAAAGAGTCTGCAATAGTGCTTTGACAGAGGCAGATTCTTTTTTTTTATTTTCTGCATGAATAAACAGCCAGAGTCACCTCCCCATTTGGGCACCATCAATTGCTTTCTCTAACTATAAATGAATCCATGCACAAAGCACCTTCTGAGGTGTAATATATACCAATTTCTAGCAAGGGGTTGAATCGAAACACAGGAAGCTGTAATAAGGTTCCTAAGGAAAAAGGTTAGCATAACAGCGGCCGCCAACTAATAAGATATCTGCTGGCTTCGCTTTAATGAGGGTGATGATTACTCTGACCACTCCTGTTTGTCAATCTGACTATTAACTGGTAAATATAGGAATAGATAAATTGAAAGTCGATACTGGCAAAAGTTATACAATGGTGTTGTTAAGCAAAATGTGGAAATCACATGACTTAACAATAATAGCAATAATAGCCTTAAAGAAACTATGTATGTAACTATGTATTCTCAACCAACAGTTTCTAAACCACCGAATATTTAGCCAGCGTTAATTGACAAGAGTTTTCTGATTTTATTAAATCCATGTTTAAGGGAAGTTCTCCGTTTTTAAAGTGGAGCTCTAGGAAGTATTTGTGGTGAGTACCTTAAATATAACCCTTTAAAAAGTTACAATTTTACAATAGATCACTGAATTCCCAACAGGGAACTATGTTTTTCTATGTATTGAATTGTGTGTGATAAGCCTGTTGGTTGTATCAGCATGCTTGATGATCTGAAACTCATACATTTGGTGGCAACATTTCAAAACAAATATACTGTAAGACTGTAAATATATGTCATTGTGACAGTAAGGCTGCCTGCCTTTCAAAGAGGATAAGAGAATACCTGTATAAAGTACAAAATATATGAGAGCAACTACGGATTAAAGATACATGATAGAGACAGAGGAGACAAATCAACAGAACATGCAAGAGTGGAAACCCAAGAGAAAACAACACCTACATCCTGGTATAGACACACTTGTTTGCATACCATTAGGATGCAAGCACACAATACATGATTAATATGATCACTTAGCATAAATATTCTAGTAAGATAAATTTTAAAGTTATCATTTTGCATCATATTGTTACCATATAATCACCAACAACCAAAAGTCTGGTGATTATACTATCAAATATTGTGTGAGTGGGGAAAAGACTAAAATCATATATGCAACTGATAAAGCAAAACCTGTGTCAAAATGTTTCTTTTTGTAATGTAAGGCATATGACTTTAATTTACAGTTGTCATGATTCGGTCATCTGCCATGCTCTAATCATCTCCACCTGCTAATTCATCTTTCTAATCAGCTCCACCTGCACATCAGCCTATATAACCCTCCTTTGCACCTCAGCCATTTGCCAGATTATTTCAAGCCCTTGGGTGAGAGTATTCCAGCTTTTTCTTCTGCCTACCTGTCTGTTATGACCCGGTCCCCTCCTGGACCTTGTTTTTGCCTTTTTGCCCCGTGGATCTGTTTCTGTGTCTTCTGGTTCTGACCCTGCCTCCAGTTTACTCTGATTTTTGTATTACGGACTGGATACTTCATTCCATTGGATCTCCCGGCTCTGACCCCTGCTCTGCCTCCTACTCTGTTACTGGATCATGTTCTGGATTCTGTGCAG